>MU003795.1:0-273944 GCA_010093785.1 Polychaeton citri CBS 116435
CTCCCCTCCCCTCTCACGCTCGTCTCCCTCTCCGCCATTTGCTTTCCCCCGTAGCCTTTTCCCTGTCCGGGTAGGTAGCGTGCGCCATCACAGATCCCCACGCATGGAAGCATAGAGCATAGAGCAGACGAACCAACCCCCTCCCTGGCCTGGCCCCCGTCTGTTCGGACGGTCTGGCGTGAACTGCTGTGGCTTTTCTGCCTCTTGCCTCTCCCCTCTGCCTCACTCTCTCCCTCCCCAATCCGCATGACCCTAGAGCAGCGCGACTGGCGATCTCATCGTTTGGGCCCCCCTTGTCCGCTCCGCGCCGTGTTCGCGCAATGCACCGCACATCCTCGCCCAGATCCTTGACCATCACACCTCGCTAGGCTGGTGCACACGCCCGCCAGCAGCTCCTTGGGCTCTGCTTGCTTGCTTGCTTGCTTGCTGGCTGGCTGTTCTGCTGCCACAGCCACTGCAAGCCTGGCCTGCAACTCTGCACTGAGGGAGGGGGTGTCGGCCGGTGATCTGCTGCTGCAGCACGCATCGCCATTCGGTACGGGAACCGTTGCAACTCCCTCTGTCGATCGCCTCTGCCCACTCCCTCTGTTGCTTTCTGCCCTGCCCTGCTCTGCCCTGCCCTGCTCTGCGCTCTACTCCAAGACATCGCCGTTGCTCTCCTCACGCACGCTCTCTCTCCCACACACACACACACACACACACACACACACACACCTCTGAACTCCCTCTCACACACACACGCACGCACACTCCCGCATGCATGCGCGCGACACGCACTCCACACGTAGGCTCCCAAACCAGCAGCTGACAGGCTAGTCCCGTCAGAGCAATACGAGACGAGCGAGGGAGAAAGAGGCAAACAAGCAAAAGCCCTCCAGTCCTCTTCTCTCTCTTTCACACACACACACCCCCACCTCCATCACGTTGTCTCGACCCTGTTGTTTCTCTAGGCAAGAAACTCGTCTTTTTTGGATGCCACCTCGCCATCTTGTCTCTCTGACACGGCTGTCGCCCCCGTCGCTAGCCGCGCTGCCCTTGTTGCATGCATCTACCCAGTCGTCGAGAGAGATAGTGTGTGTACGCCAGGCCCCAGGCAAAGTCGGCAAAACCGCTCAGGTCGCTTGACCACACCTGATTGAAGCTTGGTTCACCTAATCTCGACCTCCCGACCTCTCAGGCGCGACGCATCTGGCCTCAGGAACTCGAACACCTCGAACACCTTTTTCTTTTTTTTTGACTTCCTTTTTCCTTTCCCTCCCCCTCGCTGCTCTTGTCTGGTTACGTCCCTTGTCTACCTAGGTACTGCTGCCACTACATCTACAGCAATACTGCTACCGCTACTGCTACTGCTACTGCTACAAGTACCACTACCGCTACCGCTAGCACCACCACTACTCCTGCTATTCCTGCCACTACTGCCACTACTGCCGCCGCCACTGCTACTGCTACTGCTACTGGTACTGGTGTTGCTACCGCTACTGCTCCCACGGCTGCTGCTACCACGACTGCTACCACTGCCACTGCTCTTGCTGTATATACGCCTGCGTTCCAGCCGCTTGACGGGTTTTCGGCAGGGAAAGTAGCCTTGTCATCTTCATCTCCCTCCCCTCTTACCGTACAACAACCCACATGTCCTGGTCGCGGGCACATTCACCAACCAATTGAAAGCTCTGCCCGGTATCTCTCGCGCACGCGACACCTTTTAGAATACCGTACCGCAAAGTCATGTTCCTGGCTCATGTCCAGCCAAGAACCTCTACAGTTGGATCCGCTGGTACATAGGCTCCCTCCCTTTCCCAGAGAGAAGTTCCCTTTCTGGAGCCATCAGGAGGGAAACAGGACCATGTCTTACACGTTCCCGGGTGCAGATAGCAGTACCGATAGGTATGTACAACACCAAATACCCCCTTTTTTTTATTGGTTTGGTAGCAATCGCCCTTGTTTTTGTCCCTCTTTTTTTCTTTTTTCTTTTCTTTTTGGTATTCATTTCGAAACGTTTAGATCGCTGTTTCTGCTACTGCTACCAGCACTTCCGCCAGCACTATAGCCACTGCTACCGGATAGAGTCGTGGTTCTGGTGCTGGAATATCCCTTCCAAAGATCCCCTTGATTTCCAAACTCTATTCCCGCTTGCTCGCGTTTGTGTTTTGTGCGTGCTTGCACGCCGAGGACACGCGTGTGCACGCGTGATCGCTGCACAGCAAGCGTCCCCTCTCAAACTCCTGACTGGGCAATATTACTAACACGTCAGATCGTGGTATAGAAGTACACCAATCGGGCAGAAACGCGACCTGAAGTCCGTCACCAACCTCGCCAACGTCACGACTCCCGCCTACTCTGCTTCCCCATCCCAGCTGATCTCGTCGGAGTTCCATTCTCCGGCCCTCCATAACCCCTACTCACAGTACCAATATCAACCGCAGGACCCGACCGCGTTCAGCTTCAGCCAGGCCCAGGCCCAACACACGCAGTCGCACTTCCGGCCGCCTTCACAGCCGGCCTCACAGGCCCAGCAGCACAGGCCGACGCAATATGCACCAGCACCTCAGCAATCGCCAAACAACTCCAGGAAACGACGCGCTTCCGAACTGGAAGGGGGCTCTTCGACACCCACATCGTCCATCCCTAGCTACGGACATGGCCCGTCCAGCCTGCTCACGGATCCAAACGCGCTAGGCGGGCAGGGCATCCAGAACGCGCACGGGTTAGGGGGAGGGCAGGGGCTGGGAAGCGCCGGCGGCTTGGGCGGTCCACAGGGCGTCCCAAACAACCCACAGGGGGTGGATGTCGGCCTAGGACCGTCCCAGGCACAACTGCCCAACCCGACGCCCAAAAAGGGCCGCACGAACACGCCATGGACGCCCGCAGAGGAGCAGCGGCTGAAGGCGCTACGCGACGCCGGCAGCAGCTGGAGCGAGATCGCCAAGACGTTTCCGACAAGGACCGAAGGCAGTGTCAAGAAGCACTGGTACAAAGTGCGCGAGATCTTCTTCTCTACCACCTCCTCCACCACCGTCGCCAATACCACCACTGGGACTGCGGCCCTGGCGGCGGTAGCGGCGGCGGCGGCGGTGCGATCGTCATTCTGCCTGCACTTGAGCTAACCCATGTTCGGCAGGACATGCACTACGCTGAGTTCGCAGAAGACGAAGTCAGTAATTTCGTCCGCCTCACTTTCATCTTTACACCGTTTCGAGACTTGGACCTTTTGATTGGCTGACCGTTTCCTGCAGAGTGCCGCCCTCCTACAAGCGATCAAGGACTACGAGAACAACAAGTGGAAGGTCATTGGTGCCAAGGTTGGCAAGCCTGCTAAGGTACGTAGCTTGTCTTTCTGTCTCTGTTCTTTCTGTTATAGATCTAGATGTCTGGGACCGGACCCACCCCCCAACTCCCTTTCCCTGCATCTTCCATTCACCCTCGAATCTCGAGGGGAGATGGCTTTCAGTTCCGTCCCCAGCCAATCACCGTACGACCTGAGGGGGTGTAGCTGACAGGGAGATCCTTTTTTCCCGCGGATCTATATAGGCCTGCGAGCAGTTTGCGAAAGAGCAAGGATGGAAAGTCTAGGTGGATGCATGCACGACGACGATGACGAAGACGACGACTGGGAGGAAAAGGTAGGCAGGCAGGCAGGCAGGAAGGGGAGCGGGGAGGATGTACACAAAACGCGATATTGACAAGGGGGACATTGTGCGCGCGCGCGTGCTCGCTCTCTCGCTCCTTCCCTTCTTTTCTCTCTCTCTCTCTCTCTCTCCACCCCCCCCTTTGAGGGCCGCGATAGTGTGGAGCCTGAGGCGCTGTGGAGCTCTTCCGGCGCGGCGGCCGCGAGATCTGGCGGACGAACGACTGGATGGGAGAGAGAGGCAGAGAAAGCACGAGAGCAAGGCGAGATGAGGTCGAGTGGAGGAGGGGGGGAAAGCCTCTCAGCCTCCCTGCATGATGTGGTGACGACGACGCACGAACGGACCGGTGGAAGCAGGCCCAACCACCCTACGCTTCTTCAATCCAAAAAGGAAGACTGCGCGAACATGGATGGGATCGCCTGTTGTCTACTGATGGCTGCCGATGGTGCTGGTGCTGACACCCAGGCGCCGCCAGCGAGCGAGCAGCGACACACGGCACCTCCACCTCCCGTTGTCTGCGGTTTGCAAGGCGTTGGGGCGAAAAAATTCTTTCGTGAGGGCCGGCGAGCTTCTCTTCTTCCTTCTTCTCTGCAATGCTTTTCCGTTCCCTTTCCCCTCCTGCTACTTGTCGCGGCAGCCGCAGCTGCGAATGGGAATAGTTCGGTATATCTCTCTTGACTTGACTTGCAGATTCTTCACTGTCTTGCTGCTTGTGAGGATGAATGAAAACAGGGCGATGCGATCAAGCAGTGCCTTATTTATGCGTCTGTGCGCTCACGTACTTTTCCCTCTCCCCCTCCAGTCCCATCCTGGCTTTGTCTCTACCAGGCCTAGAGAGTGGGCGGCTGAGATTTCTGCCCTGGGTCATCTACATTACGTGAGCTGGAAACCCTTGACTTTTCCTTCCTTGTCCCTTTCGGATGGAGGTGGTTCCGCCACGATGCCTTCGGCCTGCTCCGTGTCTGCCCTGCAACTCGCTACTCTACTGGGAGATGGAGGGGTATAGGATCGGACCTGGATTGGACTGGATTGGATTGGATTGGACCGAATTTGACTTTGATTTGGGGGATTCTGGCGAGGATGATAGGGCTACGCAACTTCCACTTTCTCCCCTCCTTCCCGTTCCAACCTGCCTGCCACCCCTGCTACCTAGTGGGGTATCTACGGCGGTCCTTCCTCCTCCTCCTCCTCCTCACCCCATGCCCAGTTGGGCACCGCACGCTCCGTGTTTGAGGGTGAGACATCTCCCACGTGGGCCAATTCGCCACATATAGAGAGCAGAGAGTATAGAGAGACAGAGAGATAGGTAGAGGGGTGGAGGGGGAGAGAGAGAGAGAGAGAGAGGCGCTATCGCGACATGCAATGCATGGACGCTGCTTGCAACGGTCGCGCTGGCAAGGGTACCGTGCATGCATGCCTGCCTGCCTGCCTGCCCGAGCACCTCTCTGTGCCCTTTGACAGGCGCGGCGCTGGCGCGGGCATCGCGTCGTAGCGGTCATACTGACTTCATCTTGCGACGCGGTTGTTGCTGCTTCCGAGAAGATTTGCGCGCGCGCGCAAGAAAGAGAACATGTGTGCGCATATCCCTCTCCCTGTGTGTGTGTGTGTGTGTGTGTGTGTGTGTGTGTGTGCATGAGTGGAGGGACAGCAGCATCACTGTTACAGATTGATGAGCACGCAGAACGCAGGTTGCGGACATGGGGCCCTGGCTTAAGCGGCCGGACAGACGTCCATCCATCCACCCACCTGGGACCGACCAACTCAACTCTCCACGTCCCCACGGGCCAATGGCAGGCGAGCATGGTGGCAGCGAGCCGAGGGTCTGTTGATATCACGATCCCAGCATATGAGGGACACGTCCATTGTCAGGTGAGAGACATAGGGGGGGGGGGGGGGGGGGGGGGTGAGGCAGAACAATGCAGGGAGCAGCTCGCGCATTGTTCTGTGTGTCTTGTCTTTCTCTCTCTCTCTCTCTCTCGCGTCCACGGCAGTTGGCAGAATTGTGGCAGTGCAGCAGGGGGTTTGCCTTGTCTGTTCTCTCCGGCTTCAGACCTGCCCGTACACTGCGAACCCTACATCTAGGGCTGCTGTGGCGCGTGGCCGTGACCGTGGTCGTGGCCGTGGCCGTGACCGTGGTCGTGGCCTGAGGCTGCTGCTGCCTGAGCGCGCGTGCGGGCTGGTGATGTCGTCACGGCCTGCGCCTCACCTGGGGCTTGCAGCTGTCAAGCCCCTACTTACATACACGTCTGCCTGGCCTGGCTGCACTGTGCCACAGCTTTCCACGGTATATCACAGCATGCTACAGTATGTGTGCTCCCCCGTAGTGGGCGTAGGGTCATGCATGTACTACACTGTAACCATCCTCCTCCGCTCTCTGCCGCAACGAGAGCGCAACAACGGTCTCGACCCAGTCTCTTGGCGTTGCGCTCTGCCCTCACGCACTCTGCTTCCCTGCTGCCATTACTCTGGTCCTCTAACCACCTGGTCTCACCATGGCTGCGTGGCTAGTATGAGCCATGTCGGCGCCTGTTCTGGAGCACGATCTGTTCACGCGCCTCATTTGCACAGCCTTACCGCGCGCTCACGTTCTCGCTCTCTCGGATTTGTCGTGACGCCTGAAGTCGAGAGCTGAAAAGAACTACCCCCCTCCCAATGCAGCGAGGAATACTAAACGGCCCTCTCGTATCCGACCCGCGCTCCACTATTATTGCTGATCCCTGTCTATATCCCAGGCAGAGTGAGAGCCTTTTCCCCCCGGCCAGCTCTTCCGAAGAAAGCCTCCTCCCAAGCAGGCAGAAGACCGCATGTCATTCGACGGTGGCAAAAGACGTGCAAGGCGCTGCCATCTGCACCTAGGAGTGGTGACGGTGCATTGCACCTTGTCCTGTCACAGACGGGGTGCTCAGTCAATCGGGATGCGACTTCGGGTGTGTCGAGGGTGTGCGTCCCTTTCCCCCCCTTCGGGACGAGAGCTGTCTATCGTTTCCTCACCTCGCCCATCACCACTCTCACACTATGCCAGGTTCTCCTGAAGTCTCCGTCCGCATTGGGATTCGCGATGCCGTTTACGCGCACTGCCTCACGCCTCTAGACGTTTAAGCATAACGAGGAAGCTTCATGTGGCCCTTCCACTCACGTCTCTCGCTCCCCCCTAGCGCCATTGTGGAGCTGCCTACTTGCCATTCCCGCCTCTTTGCTGCTGTGGCGAATCTACAGGCCTTCACGCCCTCTCACCAATCCCTCATCCTCATCCCTACCCTCCCCCCCACCATCCCCTTGTAACCGCCCTGGCTAGCCACGTCAGATGTCGACAAGTATCCAATCGTCCTCGAAGATCGCCTTCCTCACGTGGAGTGGCTGTGGTTGCGAATAGAACGGATGGCTTGCCTTCCACCCCTTAGGGTACCCGGCCCCAGCGCCTCCCGCGACCAGTGTCCGGTAACGCTCGACGCATCCTGTCTGGAGATATGCGCTGCCCGACCATGAAGCCCACACTCCCCCTCCCCCGAACAGGGAGGGAGCTATGCTGCTCCCAACTGACTGGTAAGCTGGGCTGCGTTAGTTACGGGCCATCCAAGGGCCATGGACCTGCATAAGCGGCCTTCCTCTGTTCTGCTGCCTCTCCCCCTTCTAGCCAATGTGGTTCGGTCTAGGTGACTTGCAGCCCTCGATGTGAGGGAAAAAGCAGCGCCCGCGCTCTCGGGCAGGGAGGGAGGGGAGGGATGGGGAGGGGTGGGAAGTGACCCGCCAGGTCGAGCAGCGGCAGTGGTGTCGAGGGACCATGCTATCGCGCAGTCTCGTCTGCAGTCATGGTGCCTGCCGCGCATGGTCGATCCATCTGAGATCTTCTACCTGTTTTGTCCCGGCTCTTACACACGTAGCGTGCCTAATATAGAGCATTCGACGTCTACACCTCCCTCTCGCTGCCCAGTCAAGAACTCCATGCGATGCTATTGGGAGATCAGCTGCTGCATCGAAACCGCCATGGGCCTCACGCCCTCTGCATAGCCTGACGTCTCTCTCCCTCGACATCCGCGCTCCATGTCCGTACATATATGAACTTTTTGTCGCCACTTTTCGTCTTTCGAAGAAGGGATATTGTCGTTAGCAGCCAGGCAACGGCCGGAAGGGAAGAAAAGAACACACTCGCTCCCCATCATCTCTATTCTATTAGGGTTGACGACGACGACGACGTTGACGACGAAGACGAAAAACAGCATCGTCACACACATTCAGCATCTTCATCGTCGGTTTTCATCCCCATCACCTCGCCCTCCCCAGATCCCTCAGAACCTTTAATGTTTAACTTCCTCAGCCAAGGCCTCGTTGCGATCGTGGCGAACCAACACTTCGGCTCCCCCTCCCCGTCCTCAACCCCCTATGACAGGGAGGCGCAGGCGGCCCAGTTCTTCTACCAGAACGAGGCCGTCGTCAACGACAGCTACGACCAGCTGCTGACCCAGGGCTATCACCCGGACGACGCCTACCACGCCGTCTTCGGCGGCCGCCCCAGCTTCACCGACGCCCAGCTCTACCTCTCGCAGCAGGCTGCGCTCCCTGACGACCTCCCCTTCCCATCCCTCCTCCTGCACCACCAGCACCAGCACCAGCCGCTCGTCGTGCCCTCCCAGCCGTCGCACAGCCATGCCAGCCCGCACGCCAGCCCCTACAGCAGCGCTCAGTCGCTGTCCTCCTACTCTGCGCCGACGGCCGCGGCGGACTACTCCTCCAGCGCGTATGGGGATAGGAGGTCGGCTAGTGCTGCGTCGTTTCGACAGCAGCAGCAGCAGCTCTACCAGCAGCCTCTGCAGCCCCAGCCGCAGCTCCAGGTGCAGTTGCACCCTCCGCAGCCACAGCCACAGTTGCAAATACCGCAACAACAACAGCAGCAGCAGAAACAGCAACAGCAACAGCAACAGCAACAGCAGCAACAACAGCAACATCAACAGCAACAGCAACAACAGCAGCACCTACAATCCCCTCACACATTCCATCACCATCACCTCCCAACCTACAGCTCCAGTCAACACGGCACGCAATCCCCAACGTCTGAGGCCCTCGACCGCAACAATGGCCCCCCTAGCGCTGTAGGCAGACCAGGCATGCCGTCACCAGCCTCGAAACCCAAAGGACCGAAGCTGAAGTTCACACCCGAAGACGATGTCCTACTCGTTGAGCTCAAGGAGACCAAGAACCTCACCTGGAGGCAGATTGCGGACTTCTTTCCCGGCCGCACCTCGGGCACACTGCAGGTCAGGTATTGCACCAAGCTTAAGGCCAAGGAGACGAGCTGGAGTGAGGAGATGGTAAGTTCCTCTAGCCCCTTTCCCTCCCCTTCTTTGTTTTGCGTTTCCGTAGCATCTTAGGTTCGATCAGCTGGATTCTGGCTGTGAGCGCCATGTGCAACGAATTGCATGGACAGTTGATCCGATTTTGTAGCAGTAGTGGAAGGATGCTGACCTTGATGGCTATTGCAGGTTCAGAGACTACGGCAAGCGATTGACGATTACGAAAAGGACAGGTGGAAGATCATATCCAACAAGGTGGGCAACGGTGCTTCAGCGTCGATCTGTCGCGACAAGGCCGCTGAACTGGGCTACAGAGATGGCATGGATGTGGATGATGAGTTCTGATGAGTGCAGGGCGCCAGTGCTCACAGCCAGTGGGTCCCCTCTGTCAGGCTGGACTTGCGCTGAGCATGATTCTGCACTTGTCGCAACACTACTACAAGATAGCTTTGACTGGCTCTGGTAGGTCGTTCTATCATTCGACCCAGACCTACACTGCAGGAGGGTTCTTTGATAGTTTAAGCATTCTCATAGGCATCGATGCATAGGGTGTGGGCATTCTCCAGCACTTTCCGCGCGCGCATAATGAGACTGGAAGAGCGGGACTTTTCGTGCTCTTGGTGTTTTCCGTACTGTAGCGGGCAGCGTGCTGGACCGCGCTAGGGAAGGGAGGTTGGCTATGAGCCTTCAACATTACTGGACTTGGGTGGGGGCCGCTTGGGAGAGTCGCCACCACGGTGGTCGCTGTGTATTCGCATGGGTTTGGTCAGATGTTTCTACTTTTGAAGCTATGCATATTGGGTTGTCGCTGGTGGCAAACGGTTACAAATCTAATGCGCTCCACACATGCGTTGACTGCTGCATCGCCTGCATGCTCTCAATATTTCGTGATTACCTGGATGTATCCTGATGGTTGCGCTACCTCCAACCCGTCTCGGGTCAATTCGTCTATTTTCAGTAACCCCTAGATAGGTATATTGATAAGTCGATCAAGTAGACGGTACCTCGTATGCAACGCGTTCCGATTGGCTAGATGTAGCCCTTGCATTGGTGCTCACATCTGGTTGGCTATCCTGTCTGTGTCCCTACTTCAACTTCATGTCTATCGTCTTATCTATACGCTCACACACACACACACTCTCTCTCTCTCCTTGCTCCCTACATTATGTACGTCCGGTATTGGAAGGCGCAGCACACGTGCAGCCAATGTCAGCATAGATCCCGTCTCGCTACCGTCAGATGCATAGCAATGGGCCGGATGCCTTATGTCAGCAAGCTCATGCTGCTGTATGCGCTCCAATCAGATCACGCGCTGAGTTAACGCTCTCACCAAACCCGCTCAGCGACTGCTTTGAAGGCCAGACGCCATGTGGAATTTCAAGCGCCTCTTACCTTCCCTTTCCCCTTTCCCCTTCCCCTCCTGATCTTTCCATCGGCATTCCTTTGATCCCAGCAGAACTTCCTCGAATCACTAAATTCAATGAACTTGAGAGAGGGTGCGAGGGATTTTTAAGACCCTTAGATCTCAGGGCGAACAGTAGCGAGCAGAATACATCAATAGAGAGAGGGGGGGAATTCTTGCCTGGATTGTTGTTTTCCCTCTTTACACAGAAATTCACAAGGAGACTGGCGCTGTAAATTCATACGGGATTTTCATGGCTTGAAAGGCGATCATTGTAACAGGAATCGCATGTCCGCCATGCTGTCGCTGTGTGGTCTCGTATACTGGTCAAGCTGAAACCCTACATTCGAAAAGGCATTTTGTGTTGGTGGAAACGTCCGGACCGCCCTGAGCTTGAACAAGGGTGCCTGCCTGCCATGTATGGGACGGCTGCAGCACGGACGCGTCTTGAACGCCTACTCTCTCTCGACGACATGCGCATCCATTACAACCGTCTCTCTCTCTCTTTCCCTCTATGAATGTGTCATAAGGGTTGTTGGCGTCGCTATGGACGAGTCAATGTTGTCAACTGCTTCGGCCGATGTGTCGCGTGCATGTCGAGATGCACGGCGGGAAAAAATTAGACTTCCATCCATTGAGCATGTATTGCTCTGAAATCAAGTCGGCAAATCACCACACATACGATCTCCACGGCGGCATAGGCGCGTAGGCCTCCCTCTCGGAGCTCGGGAGCGAGGAAACCTTCCGCGAGTCGGTCGCAGGTTGTGGACATGTTGTGGTGGTGCGGATTTGCGTCGTCGCGGTGTTGCGCAGTAAGGTTCGTGACGGAATCGCGACTCGAATGCCGTTACCCACATCAGCGGATCGGGGTTCGCTCTTCCTCAGCTTCATCTCAGCACCGTAGGCTTGACGAGTCACATATGCCTAAAGAGGGGAGGTCACCCGGCGACCACATCATGGAGTACCTTGGTCGAGAGCTCGAGCAACTCGACGGTGGGAAGTTGGTGGAAGCTCAGGGCACCAGCTGGCTCTCGAAAAGCGCCAAAACTTAACAGATAGAGGCTGTTGTCCTTTGTCGTAGCGATGCGCAGCTCAGCATATTATCGCGCAACAGCGAATGGCAGCTCGAAATGGAGCCGACGTTCCAAGGAAAACTGCCTCAAGGAGACGGATCTTGTATGTGAACAAAGAATGAGGTTGCCTATGACTCGACTTTTTGGCTTTTGGTCCACTGAAAGTCTGATTCTCGACGGGATATCCACATGCACTGACACAAAGGTTAAGCCGTCGCGGCTCAGTCAATCTTTTCAAAGGGTTGATCTCCAGGAGGGAATATATACGATGTGATTCTCTGTCGCAGAGCCTCGAATCGGATCCGCCCGTGTCAGTTTCTGGTGTTCCAGTGTCTACAACAACCCAGTCTCGACAACACAGCAAACGACACACACCATCACCACCAGAAACGACACAGACATGGAAGCTATTAGAGGAGCAGTCAGCGTGCCGACAGCGGCGGCGCCCACACAGGCTGGGCAGCGGCCGCAGCGACGCAGGGCTACGGGGCCAAGGGGGCCACGCACCTCGTGGTCTGATCAGGACGTAAGTATCTCCTCTTTTATTTTCCATCTGTCTATCTACATTCATCTCCCTTTCCAAAGCTGACATGGTTTCAGGTGGACACGCTGGTCAGGGCGCGACAGGGCGGCATGCCCTACTCGGAGATTGTCAAGCAATTGACGGTGCCGCGTTCCGCTCTGTCTTGTCGCCTCCATTACCACCAGGTAATGAAGAAGGCAGATGCCGCTCCTGCCGCCGCCCCCTCTCGTGCCCGCGCTCCTGCGGTAGGCCCACCCCGCCTGCCACCTCTACAGCCTCGCCTACCCCCACCTCCTCCTCCACAGCTTCCCCTGCCTCCACTAGCCGCCAATCTCCGGCAGCTGGCTCCAATGCCGCTGCCACCACAGGCTGTCATGGAGCCTACCTTCCAGCAGATGCTGGAGAGCGAGCAGCTCGTTCTCCAATACCAACGCATCCAGCAGGAGGAACAGCTCCTGCAGCAGCAGCAGCAGCAGCAGCAGCACCATCACCACCGCTGCTACCACAACCACCACCACCATGAGCAGTTGCAGCTGCAGCAGCAGGCTCTCCAGGAGCGGCCGCCGCCCTACTATCAAGAGGGCTACCAGCAAGCCTACGACTGGGAGTATTGGGAGCCATCGCCGGAGGGGGGCGATGAGGGCGACAAGATTGACCCGGCTCTCAATTTCTTCCAGCAGTAGCGCACGCTGGTGAAGCGGCTTCTCCTGTCTTGTTCTGTTTGTTCAAAAAGTTCTGTTTTTGATCATGATTTTATGATGTGTACGATGTTTATGAGGCGTTTGATGGTCTTGATAGTTTTGTTGGGTTTGTTGGGCAGGTTTCACGTTTGATTTTGACGGCATGTACTATTATGGGTGATCGTATAAACAAACCACCCAAAAAAGGGAATTCTTTGGTTTACTCGGGTCAAAAGTCTTGATTCTTTCCAATCCAACGCCTGCGCTAAGTTCTCATTGTGAATGCTGTCAGATAACGCCTCTCCAGATTGCTTGACTCGTGGACTCTACAGTACATCAGGCCTCCAGCCACGGGCCAAAGTATGCACATGCAGCCGCGCTCACCACGCCCTTCTCGAGGTCCCCAGTGCAGAGCTCCGCGACGGGGCAGCTCGAACATGGTCCCTCAGTTACTCCATTCCCCACCTCGCTGTCATCGTACCCGCCCATGTCGACCGAGCTCTCGCCGACCTTGTAGTCCACGCCACGCACGGTACGGTAGCCAGCCGGGCCAACCTTCTCAAGCTTACCATCCCACACGAGGATATTGAGTAGCGACTGGACCTCCTCGACGGAGAAGGTGGCGGCTTTACCCTCGCGTATGGCGCCAGAAGTTAGTAGGAAGGAGTGCAGCGAGGTGGCGGTGGGGTAGTTATGGGTGCCAGGCTGGTAGGCGAGCTGGAGGTGCTGGGTGATGTTCTCATACTGGTCGTCCCCATTGGCGGCGGGAGCGTCTGCCTTGTCCTCCTTCGCTCCAGGATAATGTTGTTCCTGGTCGCCGCCCTGTCCTACCCCATCGCCTTCCTCGTCCTCCTCGCGCGGCCGTTTCTTGACCCTCCTCTTGATTTTCGCCCCAGCCCAACTCTGGTGCTTGACTTGGAAGACGATCAGGTTGCCTAGCTCCTCGATCAAGCTCTCGTCTAGATCTCCCGCATCGAAGAAACTGCCGCCTGTCACATCGTCTCCCGGCACCAAATGCGCAAGCATATACGTCCTTTGCCCAGGACCCTTCACACTCTTGACCTGCTTGATCAAGCCTCTCCCTTCCAGCTTCCCAGCTGCCTTTGTGACGGCCGTCTGCTGCAACCCGCTCTTCGCCTTGATAGTCTTGGACCATACGCCTGACGTCCCCGCGTCCTCGATAAGCTCGTACACAGCACCCTCCTCGCGCGTCAGCGCCGACAGCTTGAGTGCGGCATCTCTCGGCCGTAGCATCCAGCAGAGTACCCCTCCGGCCTTGAGCGTGCGCAGGTATTTTCGGTCGAACAGGTGCTGGATTAGAGGCATGAGATCTTTAACGCTGCTGTTGCATGGTGGGTAGAGCTGGAGGAGGTCGTTCTGGGTGAAGAGGCGACTGAGACCGTCGGGCGAGGCATCACAGCTGTTCAGGCAGGCGTTGTAGAGAGCCATGGGATCGGGTTTGGTCTCTGGAATGGGCGAGCCGCTATCATCTTCACGCTTGGTAGCCATTCTTAAGGATTGGGTGTTGCTGAACGGGTGCTTAGATACGCTTGGCACTATGTGCCTCAACGCTTGGGTGTATGTGCCTGTCAAGCGCGTATAGTAGCAGACGGGAAAGAAATGAGTCAGTGCTCGGTATTGTACGAGATTGGAGCTTCAAAATGTTGTAAAGTTCCGAGAAAGTTCGGACCCCGCGTTTCGGAAAGTTTCCCACGCCACAAGGCAAATCGTAAGGCAAAAGCAACCCTTAGAGTTCCGTACACTCTAAGACAGGGGGACTTCATGATGAGCAGAGTTGGTACAAGATTCTCAAGTCTGGGGATTTGCATGAGATGACAATTCATTGAGCCGGTTTCCCCGGACTAGGATGCTGGCTGGCGCAAGTCCCTTGAATTAGCCACATAGGCGGAGAGTATGTGTATGAATTTTGAACAATTGATTAGAATTAGTATATATATAGTAAGATAGAGCGCGCCGGCTCGTCCTAAATGCATTTTGTAACAATTGATCCTCCCCTCTCCGATGAACATTTTCCCTGTATTGGTTATTCGCAAAGTCTAGCAAGCTGTCGTACTACAATCCCTGCAGTCTTATCAAACGAATTTTATGATCATCAACCCAAGCGAAGAAATGGCTGTTCGGGCAAAACGCGGCTGTCTCCTTGCGATCGAGTCCATTGATTATGAAATCATCAATCTGCTGACTTCCAGTCAGAGCGGTTCGGGTGCTATGGTGTAGCAGGCGGCTGGTGTTTGGATCCCAGATTCGGACCCGTGAAGACTCAGCTGTTGCCAGGTAACGGCCGTCAGGTGAGTACTGGACGTAGCCAACCTCGCTGCGATGCTCCAAGTTGCGAAGTAGCTTTCCGTCTACCATGTCCCACAACTTGACGCTGTTGTCTTCGGATGCAGAGGCCAGCCTGGAGCCATCTGGGGAGAAGCAGAGGCAACGGACCTCCCCAGTATGTCTAGTCAGGTTGTGGAGGACCTTTCCAGATCGCTGCCAGACTCGGATGTTCCTGTCGCCAGATCTCGCTATCAGCTTGCCGTTGTAGGTGAGGGCCACGCTCATCGGAGACCTGAGTTCCCCAACCATCGCCTTGAACACGCCAGCGAGGGTGCCGCGGAATCCCTTCCAGTTATCTGGTTCCATGCTCGGATCTACTGAGCCCTGGAGTCTACTTATCTGGGTTCCAGTGTCAATATCCCAGAGCCTGCAATCCTTATTGTTCAGCACCGTTGCTAGTGTAGTGCCGTCAGTTGAACATGAAAACGCTGAAAGGCCAGCATTTCCAGGGTGGCGGATCTCTTTACGTAGATTGCCATCCTTGAAGTCCAGAAGATGCAACACAGCATTCTTTCCCGCCATAATAAGCAGCGATCCGCTGCTTGGAGAAATTAAAGAGCTGCACTCCCCAGTTTCAGTCGCGAGTCCATGCGTATAGCGACTATTAGACGACTCTACATGCCGTACGATAGCATGCGAGTTCACTTTTCGGAATGCTACCATCTGACTGTCAGGCGATACAGCTGGATGGTATACTTGGACTGTGCCTGATGAAAGGTTCCGATGGTAGTTCGTGTCAAGATCCCATATCTTCACTGTGCAGTCCTCGGATGCTGAAACTAGGAATTTGCCATTGGGCGCGAAGGTGACAGAATGAATGCGTTTCTCATGACCCAACAATGTGACTGGTTTTCCTAAGATGTGGTCATTCTGGAGACCTGAGAGTGCGACCGCTAGTTCTGTAACGGGACTTCCTGCTCTTTTGATTGTCTGATTCGACGCCATCGAGTCTGCTAGTTGTGGCTTTCGCCACAAGACCATTGTCTGTGAAGGTGAGGGAGTTACCGCAGGAGACTTGGTTGCGTGGTGCTTTTGGTCTCTGCTTTGTGATTGATACTGGCCTGCTAGGGTTGTAGTCTGGCTAAGTGTCTGCCCGCTAGATATTGATGGATGAAACGACGGCATGTTGGGTGTGCTTTTAGCGGCATTTGACTCCAAAACGCTGGTGCTGTTGGCTCTCCCTCGATCTGTCCATGTCATTGGGTCGAGAGTGTTCGCCGTACTTGCCCACGAAGAGGTAGTTGCGCCAGCGATTGGTCGTTGAGGAAGAGGTGGCTGGGATAATGGCCTCTGGTACACGTCTTGGGGTGCGAAGCCAGGTAGTGGTAGCGGAGAGTGACCTTGGGAAATGGGAGTAGTCGAAGTAGATCGAACGCTTCCTGCATCACTTTGCCATGTATTGGATGCCACAAAGGAATCGCCAGGCGCGTCGCTGATCTGAACTCTGTTCGATGTCAGTCATGCACCAAGTGAGAGATGTGTGAGACTTACCCTGGTCGTGGCGGCAGAGCAGGAGATTCATGTTGCCCTAGTGATCTCCAGGGACCATTCTGCTCACACAGCCATGGATGAGAGAGGCAGTCTCTAGCTGTTGGACGATGCAAAGGCTCAATCGAAAGTGAGGTCTGGATGAAGTTGAAACCTTCTTGGCTTGTGTTCTGCGAGGCAAGTTCGTAGTGTGGTAGGTCTGGCCACGCCCTGTGATAGGTTTCCAGTCGGTTGTCTGGGAATGGGAGCTTTCCTGTCATGAGTAGGAAGCTGATCACACCAGCTGACCAGACATCGACTGCATTCGTATACTAGAGAGTGTTCCTTGGTAGCAAGATTTCTGGCGCTGCATATGCGACGGTAAACACTGTCGAACGAAATTCCGACACGCCTGTTTCGGCTCTTTTGCTGAAACCAAAGTCTGCAAGTTTGACCCACCAGTCAGGTCCTGGCTGGTGTACCAGAATATTCTGTCCCAAATATTCCGGTTAGAAAGCACTCCTGGGACCAGGCGGGAGGATGGTTCACTTACAGCTGGCTTTAGATCTCTATGCGCAAAGCCTTTCTCATGCATGTAGACAAGGCCTTGGACCACTTGGGCGGTGATGGACTGTGCCTGAGCCTCTGGCAGCGGTCCGTAGAGTTGTCGGCTCAAATCGCCGTGGTCCATGTGCTCCATGGTCAGGCAGATGGTGTTTGCTGTTTCATACCAGCCAAAAGACTTGACGAAGCTTTTCTCGAACTTTGTTCAAGGATATTAGCAACGTCACAAAGTCAATCAAGGCTTAGATCCTTACTTTGTGGTGGGAGAAAAGTGCGGCTGCCTCCAACTCTCGGTTTACATCAACCCTGATATGCCGTCTGATCTCCTTGACTGCTCTGATCTTGTTACTCTTGCCTGGGTCGAGACAATGTTGCAGGTAGACAATGCCCCAGTTACCACCTCCCAACTCGTCGGCTCGCCTCCATCTTTCACGAATGTATAGTGTCTCGTTCGGTCTTCCTTCTGCTGGGATTATCTGTGTAATTTCTGTCGGGTCTGAGAAAGACGACAAAACCTCAAGTCGCGAAAACTCAACGATGGATGGCGGCATTGTGGCATCGACCTGATCGCAATTGCTTGATCGATCATCTGGAAAAACTGCATTTCGGCGACGTATTTGTAAATGGCATCTGCTTAGAGAGTATCGTAGTGGAGGATTACAAAAGGCGGAAACATTGACATGCACGCTCCAATTACACTGCCATTCCCTTCACCAAAATAGAGAAGGCTGTGGCGGTGATCGTCGTCAAGCGCTCTCGCTTATGCGTTATGCAACCTGTATTTTGTCCCCCGCCAGGCCCCACCAGTGTTGGAGTGGTGATGGTGACTATTGTGACAATGTTTCGGACATGAACATGCAGCAATAATGCTTAAAGTGTTTGGTGTCCTTTTAGCGCGATTTGTCGGATCGTAAAACTGCCTTTTAATCTATGACTCGCACTGAAGAAGGAAGTGAAGCACCAAAATTAAACTAAGACCACCGCTAAGCCGGACGCTCGCAATAAGAGATGGAGGCTATAGGGTTTGCAATCTCCATCGCTTCAGCCGTAGAACTTTCTGTGAAGTAAGTACCACTGATGAAGTCCCAAGGTTGCAGAGACTGATTTTCGGTATAGGTACGGCAGCGCCTTAGTCAAAATCTGTGGCGCTTTCAAGTACGCCGAGGAGGAGATTCGCGAAAAGGCTCTGGCGGTCGACTCGGCATGGTATCGGACTCAGACCCAACTCAATCTCCTGGAGAAGATCGAGGGCAAACTAGAAGACAATTTCAAAGAGATGCAGCGTAGGTCGCTCCATGTCCTTGACGGTAAGCTGATGAAGGCAGTGGCAAAGCTCAGTAGCCTGGAGAAAGCACAATCGAAGACTGGTTTGCACCGGGTGACATATGCGCGTACAAAGAACACATTCGATGAAATCATCCGCGAACTCAAAGAGTGGCAAGACCAGTTCGACCCTTCGTGGTATCTAATGCTCAAAATCACCGACATTACCATCGATAGCGGATTGGCTAGCCATGCCAAGCAGGAGCCGTTCTTGGACGATGCTAGAGAGATTAGGCATGCATTACAAGGAGCCGCGACCAGCCTCAAGGGCCTGTTCATGGAAAAAAGCAGTATTCCAGCTTCACAAGTCGAGCCTGTTCCTTTTTCTTCCGCCAGGTGGTTTCGTGAGGCAGGCACAGGCAGGTGCTTCGTCGTCGATTCTATCCGCTGTCAGATGAATCCGAACCCTCATGCTACCGAAAGAGACGTCCGCAGCTTGGCAGGGCGCTTAAGATGTGTCGACATCCTAAGGTTCGGCTTGCTGCAATGCAAGGGTGTTGTCCGGCATACTATCGATAAGCGGCCAGCCTCGTACGATATTGTGCTGAGATCGCCTCTTGAAATTTCCAGCGACCCGAGGGGTCTTCGAACCTACCTGATATCCGGAGACAGATGCAGCCTTACCACACGCCTGTCACTCGCACAGCAGCTCGCCAGGTCTGTGTGTTACGTTCACAATCTCGGGCTTGTCCACAAGAGCGTCAGACCGGAAGCCATCATCGGGTTCGCAGACACGCTCGCCAGCTTGGACTCAGTATACCTCGCTGGGTTCGACAGGTTTCGCGACGAGGGAGGTCACTCGAACTACCATCAAGACGATGACTGGGAGAAGAACGTATACCGGCACCCATCACGGCAAGGAAGCACCCCTGAAGCATATTTCGAAATGCGCCACGACATCTATAGCCTCGGGGTCTGCCTATTGGAGATAGGACTGTGGTCCTCATTTGCAGTGCCCGAAGCTGGCTCTGGGACGATGACACTGGGCGCTCCGCTCGCTGATTGCGCTGGCTTCATCTTGCACCGAAGGGAGACGCAACCACAGCCGCAGCCGCAGCTATCGCCACGGGAGCAACTTAAAGGGCACCTTGTCAGTCTTGCCAGGACAGATCTCTCATTCCACATGGGCGATAGATACCGCGACGTTGTCGTCAACTGCCTGACATGCCTGGACAGTGACAACTTGGACTTCAATGACTTCAATGACATTGCAGATGCTGAAGGCATCTTTATTGGAGCGCAGTATATCGAGAAGGTCGGTGGCCAATTCTCTCGTATCCTCCTTGTTTCTTACTTCCGCTGACTAGCGCCTAGGTTCTGAACAGGCTCGGAGAGGTTTGCATTTGAGGCGTGCTCCGAACGCAATCCTGCTCTGGAGTGTTCTATGTTCTACAAACCCAAATACCAACGATGACTTGGTTAGTCTGGCCACAGACCATCACAATGGTGGGCATTGAAAGATCGGTGGCTATTGATGGAGTGACGGCCTGGAGCTTGACCGATTGGCCGAGATCTGCAATGAATAGCGTTGTGGAGGGACCATCTGCGCGGATTGCAGGGGTAGAGATACCGATATTTCTGTCATGACTGTATGGTTGGATGCTTGTAAAGACGTGCATGTGCCTACCTTAGTTGAACGGGAGGTAGAAACAAACTTCTGACAAAATACTCCTCCCAGTCACGTGGATCCCTCAACCCCACACCGCATGAACGTCCACTAGGCACAGCCCTCTTTATTGCGAGGTCTGACTATTTGCCTTGCAGTTCCTGGCATAAATTTGGATCGCAGCGACAACGTCTTTCTAGTGTAAGCGTAGTATATCTCTATCGGCTTGCGAACGTTAGTGTTACTTTTCCGCAATGTGACACCGTCGTTGGGGCATTGCATTTGTCCAGCCACGAGGAGATTTTGCTGTGCTTCCACATGCTTTGGTCGTGTAGTTGGTTTCGAGATCGGCAACACAAGCGCTGGAACTTTGCAGAATACACAAATCAAGAAGGCTCAACATGTATCCAATTTATCCACTATGGGTATGAGGGCCACAGTAGAGTGGCCCTTGCTGTCTGGAAAGAGACAAAGAAGTATAAGAACCACCAGCGCCTCGCTAAAGATCCAGACCAAAATCATGCCAATGTGTCCCTCGAGTGATGAATGTCCTGTGCATAGATTTTGCATCGTACTACACACACCCTCCATCCAACTGCGACACGCTCTCAGAACCACGCCAGTGTCCACAGCGCCGGCAACTGCGGCCATCTCTCCTGCCACTGCGCCAGGATATCAGGCACCATCTCGTCGAATCCGTTCCTTGCACCGCCGCCGCCTCGGTCCCAGCCTTCGGGGGCCCCTCCACCACTGACCCAGACATCCCTCTCCTTCCTTGCGACCTCGTTTAGTGCATCCGCCAGCTCTAGGATGGCCTTTCCGCCCACCAGCGCGTCTTCATGGTTGTCCTTGATGTCGATGTTGAACACGTGCACAGGTCTGTTGAGCGGTGAGCCGCGCGAGAGTAGATCGTCCACGACCGCGTCCCAACAGCGCTCCTCACAGGTGATAACGATATCCACTGACCCTGCCTCGGTGCCTTCGTGGCCCTTGTCGAGGCTAAAGTCGGCCTGCTCGTTCGTTCCGCCGTTGGCATCGCCGGCATGCCGCAGCCCGACACGGGGGACGCCGACGCGCCAGTCCTGCCACCGCTCCGGACCCCATTTGACGCCCTTGTTCCGCTCGAGCATAGGCAGGATGCCGTTAGCCTTGTAGAGCCGCTGGTCCTTGGATGATAGCTCGTCGTACATGTTCTTGTAGCTCGTCACGTTGAAGTTGTACACGTTCGGCTGCGAGATGCTAGGGCCTGGCAAGCGGACTAACGAGCCTGTGCCGAAGGAGATGGTAGGGTAGGGATTGGGCGCTGTGGTGAGGCGAAGGTGGGCCTCCATACTGCGGTTGTTGTTGCTGGCGCAGACGGTGCAAAACTTGAGTTTGTAGGAGGAGGGTTCGGAAGGGTCATGGTTGGGGTTGTTGTCGTTGTTAATATTGTGTGCACCATTTGACGTCGCCTGCGGCGAAGGGTCTTGTTGATCTGGAAGTTGGACATTGGGGGCGTTGATGTCGGGTTCGTCTTGAGGCGGCGGCGGAGGTGGAGGTGGTCGCCGCCTTGGATCTGTTGCCATTTTCCACGCTCAGTAAGGCGCAGCAACGTCTTATACGAAGTTTGCGCAATGATCTAGCACGTGTAGTAGTCGTTAAGTAACCTATGATTTCCTGTTCGAATTCTTGGTCCGAGATAATTTGGTATTTCACGTTAGTCTCTTTGACGCGTGCAGCTCCAAGCTGGGGCACGCGAATCGTTCGGATCTTGCCGAAGCTTTCGCTTTCGCTGCTTATAAGGCAAACGCATGCTTTCAAGAATATTCTAGCCACATGTACATATGGTACGGAGAATGTGACTTCGGGCTAGATGTATCACAGAACAGGGGATTTAAAGATATGTCTTGCGAAGAATGTCAAGGCTACGATGATACATTGTGTTATGCCCATATGCTACACTCTTGCAGAATCTCAAACAAACGTATGTCGTATACTCGTAGTCATAGCGTCGTTAAAACTGCATGTTTGGGACCCGACGACTTCGGGGTCGTCCTGTATAGTCTCCTAACCTATCGACCAACAAGTCTCTCATCTTCAGTAACTGAAGTCAGGATACGCTCTCCCATCCACCCCCCTTTGTGGCGTGACGAACCGAGTCATCTTGGGCCTGTGTGGTGTCTGGTCGTCCCCTTGCTCACTCGGCTGTGGCAGTCCAGCTTCCCCATCTTCAGCCAGAGACTCAGGGTCGGGACTAAGATCATTCCTCCGGTCGCCCACCATCTCGTCGCGGCTGTGTCTGCTGCCACGGCTTACATCACTGCGTCTTGGATCAGCGGCGCTAGTACCAGCGTTGGAGGGGTTGTATCGGTTCTGACTGGCGCCTGAAGACCTGCGACCTGCTCCGTGAGAGGGTGGTGGAGGCGAAAGGCCCTCGCTTGGGTCTTCTTCATAGTCCGGACGGCTGCTTCTCCTGCGTCTACGGGAAGAATGGCCTGACGATGGCGGTGGGGGCGGGCGATCGTCATAACCAGAGCGTCTGGCAGATGAGTGGCGACGGCGGTCATCGCTATGCCGTCTTGGTGGTGATGGTGATGGTGATGGCGATGGTGAATCCTCATCAGAAGGGCTCTCATATCTGCTGCTGCGGTGGGAGTGGCGGTGGTGGTCGCCTCGCGGGGGGATCTCCTGGCGGCTGCCTGTCGAAGACTTATGACGATGACCGTGACCTGAGGAGGTTGGGTAAGGTGGTGAGACCTCATCAGGCTGGCGGCCTGAGCGCGAAGACCGATGAGGACTTGGCTCGTAGCGACTACCGCGATGGTCATGATGGCGACGGTCAGGCGGTGGGACAGAGGGCGGTCTGTTTCCATTCCAGCCGGGAGGTGGCCCGCCCTGTGAAGGAGGGGGAGGAGGCCGGTCATCATAACCGTCACGAGAGCTGTAGCGGTCAGATGCTCGCGATGGATCTGGACTTGGGAATCGAGCGTTGCCATGGCGCAGGTTGGACGATTTGCGAGGCCGGTTTTGCTGATACTGATCAGGCGGGGGCGCTTGCATCTGAGGAGGAGGTGGGCGGCCACCAGGACCTGTTGGCGGTGTCGCGCCCATCTGCGGTGGGACGGATAGTGGTCGATTTCCCAAGGGTGGGAAGGGCTGGGGATGTTTGGCGACATTGGTTGCAAATAATGGCGCATGCGAAGGGGCGAAACTCTGACCTATGCCGTTTGGAGCAGGCACAGGTGGTGGAGTGGCAACGTCAAAGGCTGAATTCCTTCTGTTAGGTGGAGGACCCTGCACGTTCTCATACCCTTCAAAGTAGTCGCCTGGAGGAGGCTGTGTAGCTTGTTCTTCATGGCTCCGAGTATGTCGAAGAGGCGATTCTACTCTGGGCGAGTGCTGATGCTGGTAGGGAAATTGCTGCTGTCGAGGTGGTGGAGGGCCTCTCGGACTGCCATGTCTTGGAGGGACGACCGTCTCTGGCGTAAAGACAGGGCTGCCTATGTCATCACCTGCAAGAGCGTCCTCGCCCCCAGAGTGGCGCGGTGAGCTTCTCCTACGGCGATGGCTGCCGTTTGAAGCTATCGACGATGCTCTTGGCGAGATTTTGTCGCCCATACGAGGGGGGAGCTGCTCATCATGAGGCACACTGCTCCGTCGCCTGCGGTCGCCATCTCTCTTTCCGCCATCCCATAGATGTGGGCTGGCGACATTTTTCATGACGTTACCAACACTGGCGGCAGCATTCTTACCCTTCTCCATCATGGATTGACGCGGACTCACGACGGGTCGTCTGGGTGGCTTGCTTGCAGATCGTACGATGCCGGGACGGCCGGCATAGGGCCCATCAACGTGTCTGTACAGTGGGTTCCTGAAGTATGCTATAGCCGGCGCACGTGAGTCTACCGACTCCTCGTCGTCACTCTCACCTCTCTGTTGCGCCCTTATGCGCTTGACCTCGGCGCGTTCCGCCTCCACATCACGCTGCCTCTGCTCCTCTTCTGCCTCTGACCTGAGCCGTTCCGACACACCCTCATACCACGCCACCATATGCTTATCAGGCTCGAGCGGGAAGCAAGCCCTGGGAAGAATCTTCGGATACATCTCTCCGGTGATCGGATCAAAGACATCCCAGTGCTGGACGGCGTCCATGAGAAATATGGAGTGTTCGTCCGGCGCAAGCAGTATCTGAACGGTCTGCCACATGATCCAGCCTTCAGTCTTCAGCGATGGGACCGTAGGGTCCGTAAAGGTGGTTGAGTAGGTAAGAGGCTGGAGACTGTGTAAGCAGCCCAGCGACTTGTAGATGAACGCAAGCGATGCGCTCGGTGTGCCGAGGAAGAGTTGGTCATAGTTGCCATTGAGCTCGCGATAGAAAGTCGCCAGCTGCGTTGGCGTCAAGTCAGGGTTGTCTGACTGTTCGAACTGCTTGTTCTGCGGGCTTGTCAGTATCTCCAACCCGCATGGGCATCATGTATGGCATGCCACTCACCATGACATTCTTCAAGCCCCTTAGCAGACCCTTCAACTTGTCGGTGCCAGTCTTGTCGTCTTTAAACATATACCCCCAGTACTCATAAGCCTCCCTCTGCGCGATATCCTGTTCGTGCTGCACCCTCTGTGCATCCTCGACCCCAGGTGGTGACGTGCTCATGGTGAGTTTGCGGCGCGTTGCGAGTCTCTCAAAAGAAGAAGGTCAAATGGCCAAGCTAATGCGCCCGCGCGCCGTGAACGATATTTATCACGAACGAGGGACGTGTCAAGAGGAGAGGAGGACCATCATAACCGGCTGGGTCGGCTACACCACGCCTCCAGCCAGCATGATATGGCTGCATCACGGGCAAGGCATCTACACAAGGGGCCCGGCTGCTGTACCAGGACCAGGTTGTGGGTGAGCAGGAGTGTGTGCGCGTGTGCGTGCGCCAGCATCAAACTTGCAGCAGCCCACCAGACGGCCATACGTCATCCCAAACACCGCGGCACGCTGCAAGCTGCCCTGGTCCACAGGTGCGTCTTACACGTACATCTGCCTCAGGCCACCTTGCCTAATTACTGCATACCTTCGCGTTCACTAAGAAGCGGCCACTGGACATGGAGTGTAGGAGCCAGGATGAGGGGCCACGATCTGCATCGCACTTGGTCACTAATGTGCCACCCATATGCAGCTCTGATGGATGGGCGATGGTAGATGGATGACCAGTCCGGTGCGCAGCATGCAAGTAGCGACGCTTGGAGGCAAGAGTTTCGGGAGCGTGAACAACGTCCTAGAGCCACTTCCGGCCGGCACCTCAGTAGAGCTGCATGGTTGCATCTAGGGAACCTATAGCGCCCCCGGAGAATTTGCCTGCGGCGGTGCAAGTTCCCTCAGACCGATACTGTTGGCTTGGACGCTCTGCAGTGCGTCATGGAAGACGCCGATTGCTCAGGGCGACCCAGCCACAGCTCAACATCATGCCTCACCACGAGTTGGCGTCTGTGTGTCTCTGCATCGCAATCGCTTCCCTGTCGCGGCTTCGGTCATGCGTTGCCTCTCGCGAATACGCGCCACGATTGCGCGATCTAGATGCAAGCTGAAGGTGTCGCCGTAATGAGCTACTGTAGGTTTTAAGTAGTATCGGCTACAAGGCTATCTAACAAGAGAAGCCGCCTGATCCAATGATACTCGTCGGGCGACAAGGCTATAGCGATATTTACGGAGCGTGTCCTACAAAGGCAGACCTCGAGCTGTCTTGATGCCTCCCAAACCCTACCTGGGCGTGGACCACTACAGATGCTCGCTTTCCTTAGGTCAAGCACATACCGGCGCGAGCACTGTCTATTGCCGACTAGCCAATGTTGCAGCCATATCGAGCCGCCCAGGACCGCTTCACATATGTGAGGAACTGCTTATAGTGACGCTGTCCCTCCGGACCCTGTGCATAGCTGGCATCGAGGCGCCACTTTCCACCGTCGACCTTATCGTCGAAACCGCATTGGACGTTTGTCCACTCCCAACCGAATCGCTCTGTAGCACATAGTAATTCAGTAATTGGCTCAATGGGTAAATGTGGTGATGTGACTTACTCCATTCGTCGCAAAACGTGCTGATGTCTACAGTACCACTAGCGGTGATGACGGTACGGTATCGCGCAAGACCAGTCTCGACCCAGGAGTCGCGATAGTAAGCATTGACTGTGCAGGTCGCTTTAAATACGTCAGCTGGGGCTCAGAAATCGTTTCGAAGAGCGGTCGTTATGAGACAATCCTTAGTGGGACAAGAGCAGGACTTACCACCTGGTATTGTCGACAGTCCTGCCACACACGGAAATTTGACGGTACACGCACTGCAAATCGTGAAACCGTCCTCATAATCCTCGCACCAGTCACCGTCCAGGAAACCGATGTACTGATCGTTCACCTTGCAGTTCAGATATGATATCAAGAAATTGGAATACCACTGTGAGAGTCGTCAGCACTTTCCTCGCCTCGAGATTTACTAGTGGGGTGATGGGTACCTGAATATCGGATGGAAGACCAAGCTCATGTGCAGGAATAGTGACAGTGACATCGCTTTGGATCGAATCACTTCCACCATAACCAAACGATGACGAGCCGATCTCAGTACCATGTTCGTCATCATACTGTAGTTCAAAGCCGGTGTCACTGTCACAGAAGGTGCATTGGCCTCTAGCATCACAGCCACAAGTCTCAGGGATTATGTTGTAACCAGTCAACCTGCAAGTCTTCATGGAAGGAGTCGGAGCGGACGTTGCAGTTGTTGTTTTAGACGTAGACGAGGGTCCGATGCCATTAGGGTCTAGTCTCCAAGATAAGCAGTTATTGGTCATCGTTCCACCTTGGCCGTTAGTACAAGTACTCGCAATCTTCCCAAGCTCGGACTCGCACACGGTAGTGTCTAACGACCAGACACAGCCGGGCTTAGCTTCCACAGACACGATGACCTCCACGGCGCCGCCAGAGCTTGGTTGATAAGGAAAGTCCACTGGCTGCACTCGGAAATTTGCATTGTCGAAAATGGGATCACTAGCCAGATTTTGACAAGCTAACTCTGCGGCTTGAGTGAGTAGAGAGGCATCCGCCGCAACACCAACGTTGTAGCATGACACAGCATCCTGAGAAGGGTCTGGCGTTGCTGCCGGCGGAGATATAGTCACGGGCGGTAGACCACCACCAATTATCGTGCCACCGGGAGGAAGGTTGAGAGAGCCATCCCAATTCTTGAAGGCAGAAGGTTAGTGCAGTTCACGTTACCATCATGAAGCATTCTCGATTTATACCCACTTACATCACCAACGCCATCGGAGTTCCAGTCGGGCAGACCATCAATCTCACAGTACTCGTTATCAGGATCTCCACCATCACTGTCGTCATCGTCGCCGTCATTATCGTCGTCGTCGTCGTCATCATCATCGCCGTCGTCGCCGCCGCCGTCGTTGTCATTATCGGTATTAGGCGGACACTTTCCAGTGGGACACGGAAGAGGGAATGGATCTGTTGTCGGCGATGGCGGCCCAGTGTTGTAGATCGTGATCGGAGGGGGTTTATCGTTTGGTCGTGTTGTGCCTGGCGGTCCAGGCTCGGGTGGCTCTGTAGTGTGCCTATCTCCTTCAGGATCTGACCAGGTAACCGGTGGCCAGGTGGAAGACGATAGAGATGGTGTGCTTGTTCTGCTCTCGACCGAAGCCTTGGTCAAAGTCTTCTCTGTTTCTGTAGTGGTCAGTTCCGGCCCGTCGACGGTGATCAATGAAATCCACCATTCACTCTCGGTGATTGGGGGTCGTGTAATCGTAGTACTCCAACCACTTTCGCTGATCGTGACTAGCGGGTAGTCGATCGTCGAAGTGGCGTTTGGCCATGGCGGCAAGACCAGCGTACAGGGAAAGTAGCATTGTACTTGAGGATTTGGTTCCTCCCAGATGCTTGGATCAATGTAAACAAGAGAGCTCCCGGTCTCATTTGACACTGGCTGACCTCCGGCTTCCGGGTCGAAGTCGATAGACCAAATCATTGTGCCGCCCATACAATGAGAGCTTGCATAATCCACCTTGAGGGTATAGGTGTCTGAGTCATCGTATCCAACCCAATACTTCTCATCGTACGTAAAGTACTTCACCATGGCAGTCCGGTTAAAGTAAGGCGTATAGCTACCAATGTAAGCATCTACGCTTCCTATGTTAAGGACCATTCCACTTACCCGCCTTCTCGTATCATAGCTTGGATCTCACGATTCGATAACGTTCCTTCAGAGTCAGTACATTGCCCTGCAGGCCCAGCTGCGGTGAAGCCGCAACCAATCTCTCCACAGGATGGGTCCGACAAGGTATACGTCCTCCCATAGTAAGCAAGCCCAAGATTGATCTTGCTTGGATCTATCCCATCGAACCATAACGGTCGAAGATCCTTGTCGATGTCAGAGATGTCGGTCTGTGGTCTTACCCTTGATCCTGCATTACAATCAGCTGCGTTCCGCGAGTTTCTGGTCATCTCACTCACCAAGAGCCTTGACATCAGCATCCCATGGACCATGTAAGTCGTAGCCTGCAATTCATCAACACAAGGCTTCCAATGATCATCTTGGAAACTCTTACCCATGAATCCGAACCAGTCGACGTAAGGTTGCATGGAGTAAGGGTCGAAGTAGCGCAAGTACCAATAGTCTGGTGCAAGAGTCATACTGATGCCGTATTTGGTGCCGAATGCTGCGCGCATCTCTTTGACGAGATGGACAAGATTCTGCGTATCTTCTTTTCGGCCACCTCTCTCATCAGCGACTGGGTACCTTCGAAAACCGTCAGCGGGCCGGCAATCTATCATCAGTACTACTGCAGACATACTCCCAATCCAGATCAACACCCGAGAAACCATAGTTCTCCATAAATCCAGTCAATGACTGTATGAAAGCAGCGCGATTTGCTGGGCTTGAAGTCATATCGCTCCACGCATGGCGAGTATTTCCCGGATCAGAAAAGGACCAACCACCGATCGCGATCCATGTCTGCAAAGTGTTTGATGCTAGTGCAGTGAATTGCGGGTAGAGATCTTTATCCTTGTCGTCCATGGGCGTGATATGGAATGTCTCCGGATTGAAGAAGGCAAAGGCGAAATATAAATGAGTGAGGCCCTTGGTATTGATCTGAGACGGTTCTACAGTTTGGCATTTCCTGGTCCTGCCATTGTAACCTTGAAAGTAAGCGATAGTGCGACCTCTGGCTGACCCTGCGCTTGCATCGCAGTGTGGTGGGTCAGTAATGGCGCAACTGCCGTACCCTTGCTGGCATGGTGTCTTGCAATCAACACTGTCAGCGCTATCACTACACTCATGGATTGGTGGCCATACCTTGCCAAATTGAGGCTCTGGATCGTAGCAATCTATCGATCATCAGCGTCAGGATATTGGTCTAGAGTGTCAGGTCCACCCCCCAAATTGCCTCTCTTACGAGACAATGAAGGTGCCTATCTATAAATGGAGACTTACTGTATGCCCATTAGCATTTGCAATTACATCTAACGAATGTAAACGCGACTTACCGCTGTTGCTCGGTCCCACACCAGCCGTAGTACGAACAACACAAATGTAGAGGACACCCAACACCTCCATCAGAGAATCGTCCACACATTGCTTTTGCGGTGCAATTGTACAGACAGCCATTGTCGCAATAGTCAGGCCCGTACCCACACTTGTGTTCTCTACTACAGCATGACCCATCGATACATGGGCTCCCTGGTCCACATTGTTCAGCAGCACGCTTCACAAGTGAATGAGCTGTCGGCGGAGGATTTATGAATGGTGAAACTTCCATATCAAAATTCGGCGACAGTGCATCACGAATCAATCGCCCCTTGTTCGTATCATTGGGTGATACTTGGCTCACGATGTAGCCTGCGCTGAGATCAATTATGTTAAGTGCGCTTCCATCGGGATTTTGCTGCGTTCCAGATCGATACGAAGTGCTGAGGTTCCCGAGCTGAGACGCACTTTCGGGCCAAGGGGCTGCTCTCTCCTTTAGCGTTGACTCTGATGAAGACGTGTCCTCGTGTTTCTGGACGGCCTCTCGACGAATGATAGAGCCATTGACATGCACATCCAGCCTGTGCCATTGCTGTATGACTCTCAGGGCCGCAAATTTGTCAGTTGATGGGTCCGAGGTTGAGTTGACATGGGCGTCACGTCGTGATGGAGGTGTATCGCCCGTCGTGTGACTTGAGAAGCCAATTGAGAACTGGTCTTGATAGGTACCATCAGCACGGGGATTCCAAGCAACGTATGCTGGCGGTCCATCCGGGTCGTCATCAAATATGAAGCCAAAAAGAGTCGCTCGTTTTCGGCGTGTCTTGAGTGTGGGTCGGTCATTTGCATATTGAGCCTTGATGATCTGGTTGAGTACTATCTGCACTTGATCAGCGCTTTTGCAACGCAGGTGGGGGCGACAAGCGTCTTTGCCAATTATACCTTCAACCGATTGTGGGCGTCACCTTGGTAGTCTGTACCAACTTGGATTAGCAAACGACTCGCAAGTTTATACGGTAGGTACGCACTCTGTTCCGAACGCTTTCCCCTGGCGATGTTAGTCAAATCCTGGGCTGAAATCTTGTTGCACTTCGCCTTTACTTGTGCTGTGGTGATTCCCATAGGAGCACAGTATGTCAAGCCAGGCGTCTGGGCATCGAGGCCATTCCCACCCTCGATAAAGCTATATTGAAAGAGATGTTGTTAGTATTGCAAGAGTCATTTCCGAAAGAGTCAGCTTACCTTGCTGGAGGGAATTCTTCGCACGCATAATAAAGGCCACTACGCTCAATGACATCCCCAGCTGCGTCCACATTGCCTTGTATCTCGTGCACAACACCTAATGCACCTTGATACAGATCTTTCGTCCACCAAGGTCCTGGCATAACCGCAGGTTGATCCTGTTCTGGGCAAGTATGGGTGGCATGCCATTTAACAGGGGGACACATAGCTCGATTCCTCTTGCCGTTGTAAGGATCCCCGTCGCCATCTGATCCAAACACCCAATCCACTCTGGGGAGGTTTGCGACCCGCAATAAATCCTTGTCAAAAGCTTTGCCACGAGCAGTTGTGTCCATCCACTTCTGAGCATTGCGGCAAATGGCTGGCATGTAATGGCAATCTGGACTATGTTAACGAGCCGCTCATAGCATTGGTAGATGTCAACTCACTATACACAAGGACTGTCTGCTGGTTTGGCACGAACACTGGTCTCTCCACGTCACTGGCTTGGCGTTTCCAATAAGGGACGCGATTCTTTCCACTTCCTTGCCATGTATAAAATTGGTTATACTGCGCACTAACGGGTTGAGTGAAGAGTAAGATATTAGTAACAAGTGAGAGTGTTATCATGCATATGCTAACAAGAGGAGGAGGCATCATGCACGAGCGCCAGCGTCTTCGTACAATTCGTAAGTATCCCTTCTAGAGCGTTATGGGTGATAGACTCACATTATAACCGCCTGAATGGCTCACTCAATACTCTAGGATATACATTGGACGTCCTCAGGCGTCGAACCTCAGCCGTAACTTGAGCCTGACATTGACCTAGCCCCACATGGGGCGGTCAGGTGGCGAGCGATTGGTGATCAATGATTGGTGTCTTGACTTTGGATGCCTTCTATGGCATTACATGAAGTGGCTTCCACTACTTCATCTACTTGGCTCCTACCTACCAGGGCCTTCACTCATTCTTAGAATTTGCTATACAATTCGCTGCCTCCTTTGGGCCTTTTGCCTACATCTACGTCAGCAGTCAATCATGGAATTTGAAGATGCCAGCGAGGCACCAAGTTTCGAAGGCGCCAAGTTTGATCGTTTAAAGTGGTGCCTTTCGAAACCACTACAATTCATCGAGATCCTCGAATTTGATGAGAACGGTGTTGCCTACTGGACAAAATTCCTCCCGGAAGATGGACTACCACATGCTGCGGCCAGTCAGCTCGCCACCGAGAGAGGCCTCCCCAAGCTATCAGTTCATTTTTCCAATCTAGTGGAGCCTTGGGGTCTGGAAGGTCTGGATGTTGAACTCTCGATCACGGTCGAAAGCAGCGAAGATCGAGGAGTGACTATGGGGGATTTCGTGCGTACCTGCCATGCATTCTTCCAGACACTGCAACGTGATTACGACCCTGCAGCGGGCGCAGCTGTCGATAATCGAGACGAATACTGGTACGAAGACTGCTACGAGACAGATGCAGAGGGACCTGATCATGGCTACCAGATCTTACTGAGACCGGAGGCACCGAGCGACCAACTACAGGGCCTTTGGGACCAACGTATTGAGCTGGTGCGCCGCCAGCGTGATACTTGATTCGATTCGCCGAAGACTGTTCATGAGATGAATGGCTCATGATACAGTATCTGAGAGACCGGTGTGCAGGGTTGGCGGCGAAGGCTGGGTCATTGAGCACAAGGGCTGGGTGCATTCGTAGGCAGGTGCCTTGATCTAATTGTCATACGCTGAAAGCATCATGGAGACTTTATGAAACTCAGCCTCGCCGTCGTCAGGCTCAGGTGGTCTTCTCATAATCCTGGTCGAGCGCCTTGTTGCTGCCTGAGTGAAGTGATCAAGTTGCACAGCAAGCGCCACATCCACGTGACTATGCCAGTCGACTCTTTCTATTGGCTGAGCCTGGAATGTCCTTGGCGCCACCAAGATCCAGGCATCCAGCGAATCTCCTGGGAGAACTTCTGTAGCGTGGTATACCTTCGACCACTGTCGCAAACCAAGGTGAAGAGCGCACAGCTGTCACCACAGTCATAGCTATGAAGGCAAAATGCAGCTGACGTGAGTATTCGATGCTTAGCCCAGTACCTGTGAGGGAGGTATCTTGTCATATAAGACGTCTATGTCTTCCCGGGCACTATCGAGCGACATTGTGACATCCGAGGAGATTCCGCCAGTATGTGTTCCTGTGGCTTCTCTCAGTGCTTTCTGCTCCTTCTTGTCAAAATAGGTGTATTTGTTTCCATCAGCAATGCTTTGGATTGCAGGTACAATATCACTTCACCCGATGTTATATCGTATTATACCTGCTTCGAGTTGGCAAGCAAGTATGGCATAAGCGTAGATACGTTCGTTCTACTTAACCAGGGCGTGAATGCTGCCTGTTCGAACCTGACGCCGGACACAGTCTATTGCGTCGATGGCAGTGAGCATCTCCCTCCTGTTTGAGTCCGGCTGACCCACTTACCAAACGCAGCCATCATACCAACGACACAGAACGGTCTCTGCGGCCCATCATCCCCAGAAACTACTTGTAAAGGGTATATAGGGGGCGGTTGCTGTAATTCGCGGACGTGGATGTGCGGCAATAGCAGGTACGTGTTGAGAGCAAAGATACCATAGAGGCTATGTGTATGCTAACGACATGGCACAGCGATGATTGTGCCGCAGGTACTTGCTTTGAAGGGCTCTGCGATAGTGGCTCAAGTCACTATTCTCTCAATGGTAAATGTGGGCCTTTGGCTGACTACAAGATTTGTACTGGACTCTTTGGGGATTGTTGTAGTTTGAGTGGTATCTGTGGTTCTGGTCCAGGATTCTGCGACTCCAATTGCATGTACGGCAACTGTACTCTTGAAGCATCACCTACGTCATCACCTATACCATCAGCAACTGCTCTCACATCAATAGACGGAACTTGTGGCGGCGTTGACGGCTTTATGTGCAACAACGTCTGGGGTTACTGCTGTGGAGGCGATGGTAGGTGTGGAGATGGACTTGATGCCTGTGGTGCGGGATGGTGAGCAAAGCAAAGATGTCATCCAGCATCAAACAAGCATCTCACTGACATAAGCGGTATAGTCAGTCGCGATTCGGCAAGTGTAATCATGGCAACACCAAGGCAGACGTTAGCCCGGACGGATCATGTGGAGGCGCTGCTGCCTTCATATGCACCGGGTCGAGCTTTGGCGACTGTTGTAGCGCTGTTGGGTTTTGTGGGAATGAAAGCACGTATTGTACAGGAGGCTGTCAACCCGGGTTCGGTACCTGCAACGGCAGTAAGACCTCTCCTGATGGCACTTGCGGAGGTGGTAATGGCTACGAGTGTAAAGGCTCAGCCTTTGGCGACTGCTGCAGTTCCTCAGGGTTTTGCGGCAACACAACTTCGTTCTGTGGTGGTGGTTGCCAGAGCGAATTCGGCACGTGCTCTGCTTCTCGAACTTCCTCAGACGGTACTTGCGGCGGTGTTGTCGGCTTTGATTGCCCTGGATCAGCCAAAGGTGACTGTTGTAGCTCTGCTGGGTTCTGTGGCAATACCACAGCCTTCTGCGGGTCTGGCTGCCAGTCAGCTTTTGGTAGGTGCAATGGTGCCAATCTCTCGCCAGATGGGTCATGTGGCAGCACCCATGGCTACGAGTGTGGTGGGTCAGGCTTTGGTGATTGCTGCAGCTCCGCCGGCTTTTGCGGTAGTGGAAGTGATCACTGCGGTCCTGGATGCCAGAGCAAGTTCGGTCAATGTTCCAGCACTCCTTCCAGCACTAGCAGGTCGTCATCTTCATCACCAACACCGAGCAATGCCTCACGAGATGGCTCGTGCGGCTCGAATGGGATGACCTGTGTCGGAACATCATTTGGAACATGCTGCAGTTCTAGCAACTTTTGTGGTTCTGATGTTGATCACTGTGCCCAGGGATGGTGAGTGCTTTTGACTGTCTATCGGTACAATTACTTTTGTGAAAAGGCTGACTGGTGCTGTCAGCCAAGCGAAATACTCGAGCGCATGCCAGAAAGCTCCCGTCACGTCCCTGAACGGTGAGTGTGGTGTAAACAAAGGATCCCTCTCCTGTGCTGGAGGGCCTTTCAATGGGCAGTGTTGCTCGCAAGCGGGATTTTGTGGCAAGGATAGTGCACACTGCGGCGTCGGCTGGTAAGTCCATGATACCTGCTGCAAAACTCGTTCCGATGAGGCATACTGACAAACCTCAAGCCAAAAGAGATTTGGTGAGTGCAGTTAGCTGCCAGCCGACCTGCCTTTTCCCGCTTGAACGATTTCTCGGCGAGAATCGTGTTTTGGCATTGGAAGATTACAACCTGCCTTCATTCCGTAGGCTCTAGACTTGTTCAACAGATAAGTCTGTAAGCTGCCACATTTCAGAATGGCGAGCATCGCTTCATAGAGGAAAGAATCGAAGTTCTGGTGGGGAGCCTCTTAACCAAAAGCCAAGACACTTTTGCCTCATTCCCTAAAGCACTCAGACAATAGTCATACGTCATCCCTGATGCATCTAGGTTTCGTTCGTATGGATGCCTCAGGACAACCATACTCCCAAACACTTTGCAGCCATTAAACCACGTGGTTCGTGTATTCAAGCTACCTGTTCAAGATGGATGGGTATCATAGACTACAGCTAAATGTTTTACGATTTAATATCAAGCTCGCAGCAATGGAAGATTGTAGTGTAGGCTGAACATCAGGAGTATTGCAATCGAGGTTCACGAGAGCCGGTCGATCTACCGGACCAGCCATCCAGCGTCCATCAGGAGAGTGTATGAGTAGATCAAGCAAGAGTCTATGTCAGACGCCGAACCGATACTCATCTCATTGGGGATCTCAAAGCAATCTCCCCCTGCCGCAGGCTGGTAAGGGATTGGCCATAAAACGTCATCTCCCCAGGTTGCGCCATGCTCCATGTCTTGTAGGTACATTTACGCCTGGTCCTTAAATCTCTATTCCTTCGTAGAATTGCTCACCTGCAGTTCAATGTATGAAACATACTGGCCTAGGTCGGCTGCCCCAGGCGATGTTATTGTTTGTCGATGCTGCCTGAGACGTCGTATGTTGTTTGGTTAGGGATCTGGAGTACGAAGACCAGGGGCTTGCCATTCCCGTCAATCCAGCACATCACCTGTCAGTGTAGCCACCCGCCCGAGCGACATCTACCACGCTCCACCAGGCTACAGGTATCACTCCAGACTGTACATGCCAGACGGACGCACACACTTGTCCAGCTGGATTCACCCACCACACCACCAGCCGCTGCAAGCATCATGGGTCCATCACTCTCCCTCGTTTTCGAGAATCTCTGAGGTCCCGTTCTGTCTAATGGAACGTGAAGATCACCCGTCCAGCAGCCACCGAACCCCAGCTCCTAATGCACGTGCTACATCTTCCTAGCGGCTGCCAACGAGAATAGAGCAATCGGAGCGAAAGGACGGCGACGAGGCATCTTACGTTTCTCTGCGAAGGCGCTTATCCCTAGCCGCGGTAAGGTGTCAACGAGAGGCAAAAGCGTATTGAGTAGTATACAGCCAACCCACCATGTGTGATGTTTCCCCTCAGGTATGGAAGAGCGCAGACCGCATGACCGTAAAGGTAGCAGCGTCAATGTCGTGAGGATGTAAAACACAGCCACGCTACAGCAGGAACTTCGCCCTTACGGCACCTCTGATCCAGCTAGTCCACGAACCCGCAGCAGACGCGACAGACCCGCTCTCCGGCCTCTTCCGCTCTATGGAAGTCTCCCTTCGACGTCTGCGAGTAGACTCGCTGGACTGCTGCACGCGCCTGGGACAACGGCCAGCTCAGCATTACGCTGTGTACAGGTGGGGACCCATCTTTCCGAGAGGGAGCAGGTAGGGAAAACGTAGGGTACCGCGGGCAGCAGCAGCAGTAGCAGCGAGCATTACCGTACCTTGGTCCGACCGGTCCTCACCTGTCAGGAACACAGTTTGATGGTGTGGGTTTCCATTCGCAGCCCTGGGACCTGCATCTGCAATCAATACCGAAGTTCAAGGGCCGAGAGAGGAGGTGAAGGGCAACTTTTCTGACGCCCAAGGATCCTGCAGTAAGGGAAAGGCCCACTATCGCTATTGGGAATGTCTCTTGCGTTTTGAGGCAAGAGAGCAGGAGGTGTTGGGGAAGCGATGCGGTTGCAAGTGCACTATGCGGATGGATTGGGAGCGTCCATGTCACTCTGTCAGCTACAGGCATAGGTGTGCACGTCAAACAAGTTCCCACGAAGCCCACCACCCTCGTCAGTTCCAGCATAGTGGGATGGACAGAAGCAACGGTGAAACCGAATCGGGAAACGGTCCGTGCGACTTCGGTTGCCTATCGCGTCCACGAGAGACAAGCGAAATAGGCCCACGCTGCCACAACGAGTGGTGGGAGCTAAAACTGGGAATAGAGAGAGGTGATGTGCTCTGCGCCTATCTGAATGCCAATTGCTCCTCTTCGCTGGATTGGGATGATCTCCCGCCAGCTTCAATCGGTGGAGAGCCCGTTTCGTACAGTATGTGTATCTGCAATGCGCCATCCCAAGCTTTGGTAGAAGACCTGTGTGTGAACGTGGTCGAGAGTTGGGATGGTTTCAGGGCATTGGCCTTGATCCGCACAGGTATTCACGCGCACGTGAAGCCTCTCCCGCTCGGGAAATCTTCGAGCAGGCCGTGGCGGTTGAGTGTGCGCTTGAGGTGTCGGATGCATGGTGATGACTTGCCGCCTACGGGCCCCTCTGCGCAACAGCAGTAGGGCCACTGGGATACGGGATCGCGATGGGGTGGAGGGAGTCCTGAAATGGCAACAAGCCGGCGTTTCCTTGGACTGAACAGAGGTTCATCGCTACTGACGGGATGGGCGAAGGGCGAGAGAGAGGCAGAGGTATGCAGGGATCATCGAGGAGGGGGCTCTGAAGAGCGAAAACGAAACTGCTGAGCTCGCTAGGTCGAGATCTAGAGCCGAGCAGAGCTCACACCAATGGGCGGGCGCGCCCCCAGCGGCCTGAAGCCAATCCCGCGTTCCCATGCATTATTGCCATGGTCTACTAACGTTGTCGCTATCGCATGTGTACGGTACAGGGCTTGCGTGCACTAGCCAGCTAGCTAGGTGAAGGCAGACTAGACACGAAGAGGTGGCGAGAAAGAGACCGTGGCTGGGTAGGTAGGCAGGCAGGCAGGGAAAAAGCGTTGATTTCCATCAAACATCAATTTGGTGGTCTATCGATCTGATCCGGTTGCTGGGAGTGACGGCGGCTTTGAGGGTTGCTTGCGTGTAGATCGCTTCACAAGGTCTGCGGCTGTTGGGTGAGCATGGCGCCATTCCCTCGCTCTATTCGATAATTCCTCAGAGTGATGTTGTTCAGGCAAGCCATTGAAGCCACAGGTGCGCGATGGCCGTGGCGGTCTGAGGACGTGGCGGCCTGAGGCACACACTCCACGGGCGTCTTCGTCGGCATCAGCCTGTGTTGCCTCGGCTTCTGCTCCGACATTCCTGTGAGACGGTGGTGCTGTGAGGTGGCGCCTGTCTGGAGGCATGCACAACCGGCGGTTACACTCTGGTGCAGGGCATCCGCGATGGAGGGCTGTATGGAGGTTTCACGCTGGATCACTAGCAGCAGATCACCATGGCGGAACATCGCCAGCATACCGGACTAATGAATCGAATTGGCATTCCGAGAGACGAAGATTTAACTTAACGTCCGCGACCAGGGTCAGGGTCCCCGTGCCAAGTGCGGGCAAGTTGATTTGACTGATTGGGAGCGGGTTGGTGGGGCACATCCACCACCCCCCATCAAACACAGCAGCGGTACTGCACTGCACTGTGGCTGCAACAGGGTAAACGGACCGGCATCGATCATCACCATGGGGGAGCACGGTATGCTGATTGAATTGGGCTTCATGGCTTGGGCAGAGGGGACTGTTATCTGCCCCCTGTCCCAACTGGCGATGTCTAAGCAGCACGGTAGCCTGCCTTGGTGCTGTAGCAGCGCAGTACGATTGTGATTAATAAACCCAGCGTCCATCGCCCACCCCACCCTTCCATGTGTGAGCGAGGGTCAGGGTGAGTGTGAGTGCGAGTGCGGTAGTGTGTACGTGTGCTGTCTGGATTTCGGCCTTCCACTACACCGCAACGATAACCCTGCCGGACCGCCTGCATGAAGGGATTTCGCCATTGACGTGACCCTCTAATGGCTAGCAGATCCACGGCGGTAGGTACTGCAGCAGTCGCAGCAAACCCTACGCAGGACAAAGTCACTCACCGACCGTAGACGGAGAGAGGTGCTAGACCCCTCCAAAATGACAAGGGGGCAGCAGGGAAAGCTTGGGTTGGAGCAGCAGCAATACATACAGTAGTTAGCATCCTGCAGCACCAGCGACAGCAACAAAAAAAAAAGCACATTGTTGACCGACACACTCACAAACACACCATCCATTTACCTTGCGGTCTCTCGATGCTGGGCATTGCTACCTCCAAATAAGTACCGATACTAAGGTTTCGACTGTGCCTGTCTCTTCTCCAGAAGCTATTCTAGCTACCCATCCCAATTCTCCACACTTTCCACTATCCACTCAATCACTCACTCACTCCCTCTCCCTCGCCCCTGGCAACTCTCTTTACTTTAAGAAGGTCAGTCCTCCCTCCCCTCCTCTGAACTCTTCGGCTTCCTCTCTTCCCTCTCCTCCCTTCCTATTCCACCTCCATCAGCCAACGCTTCTCTCACTCCTCCACAACACCTTCTGATCTTGCCTCTCTGCAACCCCACAGACTCTACCCTCACTCCCTTTCACCTACCGCCCAAGCTGGCTCAGCAAGTAGTAGGCGATATGGCCTCCAAGATCAAGGACGCGCTGCCAACCCACCTCAAGGGTGGCAATGGCGCCCCCGAGGGCGAGAGACACCACGGCAAGAGCCAGTCTCACGTTGTAAGTGGACAGAGCGTTTCCTCCTCTACCCTTGCTCCCTGCCCTCCTGCTCAACAGGGTACTGCTCCTGTCGCCAAACAGCCGAGGGGCTTCGATTGCGAGCGACTGGAAAAGTTGGTGCGGAACCAGGCAAGTATTTGTGAGATGCATCGATTGGTGGCGGTGGTGATGATGTTGGCGGTGTCAGCGGCAGCAGCAGCAACAGCAGCAGAAGGCGAGCAACTAGGCTTTTGCGACGAGACACTGCAACGGCATCTACACCGGCAGGACCGCCAGCAGCAGCATTGGCATGCAGGCACTACCTGGCATGCAAACTGCTCACGCATTCACCTGGAGCGGTAACCTGAAGCTTGAGCGAGCTTGTTGCAGTGGGCTTTCAGGTTTGGTCAGCTCTAGCATTGAGACCGGTCCTGAAAGCAGTGTCTTGCAGCAATCCTGCTGGCATTCACATCACAAGGTCTTGTCTCTCGCGTTGAGGCAAGGCTATATCAGGCTCAACACTGCATCTACATACACCTGGCTTTCCTGCGCTGTATGGCTGGACCAGCCAATATCGACCGCTCATGAGCAGTACTAACCTTGCAAACCCTTTCACTTCTTTCTTGACTACAACATCTCTAGTGACTAACAATGCTCCCCCTGCAGGCCTTCGAGAACACCTCCACATCAGTCGCTGCATCGCAGATGCGCAATGCCCTCAACAACCTCACAGACTCTGTCAAGGACCTCGACCAGAAGAAGAGATTTGAGACTGAGATGGACAACTTCTTCGCCCTCTTCAGGCGCTACCTGAACGACAAGGCTAAGGGCAACGAGATCGAGTGGAGCCGCATCGCTCCCCCAAAGCCAGAACAGGTGGTTGACTACAACAGCCTGGGCAACACTGAGTCCGTCCAGTTCTTGGAGAAGCTCGCAGTCCTCAAGCTCAACGGTGGTCTCGGTACCTCCATGGGTTGCGTTGGCCCAAAGTCGGTCATCGAGGTCCGTGACGGCATGTCCTTCCTCGACCTGTCCGTCCGCCAGATCGAGTACCTCAACCGCACATACAGCGTCAACGTCCCGTTTGTGCTCATGAACTCCTTCAACACCGACGCAGACACGGCCAACATCATCAAGAAGTACGAGGGCCACAACATTGACATCCTCACCTTCAACCAGTCCAAGTTCCCACGTGTCCTCAAGGACTCGCTCCTGCCAGCACCAAAGTCGGCTGAGTCCCAGATTTCCGACTGGTACCCACCGGGTCACGGTGACGTCTTCGAGTCGCTCTACAACAGCGGCATCCTCGACAAGCTGCTCGAACGCGGTGTCGAGATCGTCTTCCTCTCCAACGCCGACAACCTGGGCGCTGTTGTCGACCTCAACATTCTCCAGCACATGGTCGAGAGCAAGGCCGAGTATATCATGGAGTTGACCGACAAGACCAAGGCCGACGTCAAGGGTGGCACCATCATCGACTACGAGGGCCAGCCTCGCCTGCTCGAAATCGCCCAGGTCCCGAAGCAGTACACCAACGAGTTCAAGTCGATCAAGAAGTTCAAGTACTTCAACACCAACAACATCTGGATGAACTTGCGCGCCGTCAAGCGTGTCGTTGAGAACAACGAGCTCAGCATGGAGATCATCCCCAACGGCAAGAGCATCCCGGCCGACAAGAAGGGTGAGGCCGATGTCAGCATCATCCAGCTCGAGACCGCTGTCGGCGCCGCCATCCGCCACTTCCACAACGCCCACGGTGTCAACGTCCCACGTCGCCGCTTCTTGCCGGTCAAGACCTGCTCAGACCTGATGCTCGTCAAGTCCGACCTCTACACCCTCAAGCACGGCCAGCTCATGATCGACCCAACCCGTTTCGGCCCAGCTCCGTTGATCAAGCTCGGCAGCGACTTCAAGAAGGTCTCCAACTTCCAATCTCGCATCCCTGCCATCCCTAAGATCCTCGAACTCGACCACCTCACCATCACCGGTGCCGTCAACCTCGGCCGTGGCGTCGTATTGAAGGGTACTGTCATCATCGTCGCCACCGAGGGCAGCACCATCGACATCCCACCAGGCTCCATCCTGGAGAACGTCGTCGTGCAGGGTAGCCTGAGGCTGCTGGAGCATTAGATGCGGACCATTCCTCTTCTTCTGCTTCGAGCAGCATTGAGCTGTTCGTTCCCTTTTTTTTGCATGCATGACCGTGTGCGTGTCTAAGAGTGATACAGCTTTGAACATGGCATTACGAGGTGGGAGTGAAACGTGGGAAGCCGAGGCCGCTCTAGAAACTCGTCTCCCACGTTTTGCCACTGCCGACTGCTGCAACCTTTACTTCCTAATCTACTTCACTGATACCCTAGAGCGAGAAGCGGGGGAAAAAAAAAGAGACAAGCCCTACTAGACTTCGGGATGGTTGGTAAGAAAGAGCAAAGGGACATATCAGGGAGGGACGTTATGGAAAGGGCTGGGTGTGATGTCGAGGATGGCTGTGTTTAGTGAAGGGGAGGAGAACTGGAAGGCTTTGTACTCGGTGATCGAGTGAGCGAACGACCATCGACTTTGCTCTTCTTCTTTCACCATCTGTTGTCAAGCGGATGGAGAGAGAGGGAGCATGATGGGACTAGTAGCCGCCTGCTTCTGCCGGGGAAGACACCCTCTCTTTCTTCACTCTTTACTCTGCCTCTGCCTACCCTTGAAGGATGCGCCTGGCCTAGTGAAATTCTCTTTGTGTTATGAAAATGAAACGATACCTTTCCACCGCATGCGTTCAGTCTTCTCGCCATGTCTCTCTTCACTACAGATTCCTGATGTTGTAGTAGCGGTAGGGGGAAAAAAAAAGTCTTGATCGTCGTCATTGCTCGTGCGTCCTAAGGCCAGCAAGGCACACTGACAAGGCAGACAATTGATCACGTGAGCCAGCATGCAGATATAAATACGCGGCTCCGCTTACCTACTCGACAGGTTCTACGCGCGTAGGGCGGGGGTCCGCAGCCAGCAGAGCAGAAGCAGGGGGCTTATATTCGGTCTAGGGATTGGCTTTCAGCCCAGGGTCTATTTACGAATTCCCCAAAACGGCTTTCAGGACTGTGTCCGTGGACTCGCTGTATCAGCTAGAGCCTTGTTGGACATCATCTCCCTTTCGCTGCCCCCATGGGTGTTGCATAGCCCTTCTTCTGTCTCTCTCCAAAGGTAGGGTCGAGCGAGTGATCCCCTTCTCTCTTACCTGTTCCTTTCTTTCCTTCCCAGTATCTGCTGTTCTTCATTTGTTTACTCTGGGCCGGAAAAAAAGGGACTCGTCTCTGCGTTTCCTGTTTCACACACACCCTCTGAGGTACATTACAGAAACGACGAAGAAACGCAAGAAGGGACCGGTCGCCATAAAATGCGTGTTACACATCGCACCACTGCCGCTATGGCATTGGCTGCTACTGCCAGCCCTATAGTAGCAGCAGCGACCAACACGACGGCAACGGCGGTGTTCCAGTACGCCATTGGCGACACGTCTTCATCAGATGGTGTCCTCACCTATGCCCTCTTCGCCGATAAGGACTCCTCGACCATCTCCTTCCACCTCTCCGCCCCAGCAGCCTACGGCTGGACTGCCGTCGGCTTCGGCTCGCAGATGAAGGACGCCCTGATCTTCATCGCCTACCCCTCCGGCGACAAGAGCGGCGTGACAGTCTCGCCGCGCACGGCAGACGGGCATAGCGAACCAAGCTACCTGGACAAAATCACCTGCAAGCCGCCCGGGAGCACAGATGGCCTGGCGCCAGGAGCGAACACCGTCAGCGGCGACGACCAGATCCTGAGCGCAGATGTCGTCTGCTCCGGCCTGGACGCGTGGAGCGGGTGGAAGAGCCTGGACTTTGGGAGCGAGAACTCGCAGTTCATCTTCGCCCTAGGCCCGGACTACGGCAGCCACGGGCCTGGGAGCAGCCACGACAAGGGCGGCAGCTGGTGGGCGAGCACGAGCCTTAGCGCCGGCCTGCAGAGGCACGACCAGTACGGCCACTTCGCGCTGAGCCTCAAGGCCGCCAGCGCAGGCGACGTCAGTGCCGTGCCGGCGCCTAACGCGGCCGGCGGCAGCTCGTACACGGGCACCGCTGCCAGCGATGCCACGGGCGTCAAGAGCGACCGCGACCCTGCGCCTATCATCCACGGCCTGATCATGAGCCTCGTCTGGGTCATCATCTTCCCTGTCGGCGCGGCGGTGCTTAAGATCATGAGGAAGGTGCTCTGGCACGCCGCGTGCCAGGGCATCGGTGCTGTCCTGTTCCTGATGGCCACCGCTGGTGGCATCAAGGTCAGCTCGCTGTACAACAGGGTATGTGTCCTGTCCCATCCAATCCTTCCCCAGTCCCATTCCATCCCCAACCCGGGCTCAGTTGCTGACATCCACAACCCGTAGTCCAAACACTTCTCCTCCCCCCACCAGGTCATCGGCATCCTGCTCCTCATCGCGGTCATCCTACAGTTTGCCCTCGGCCTCGTCCACCACCGCCTCTACAAGAAGAACCAACAGCCCACCCTCATGGGCAAGATCCACCGCTACCTCGGCCCCGTGACCATGGTCATCGGCCTCATCAACGGCTTCATCGGCTTTGCCTTCGCCGGCGCCACCCGCCTCGCCATCCCTTACGCCATCATCATCATCATCATCGCCATCTTCCTCTTCACTCTCACCATGTTCGTCCAGAAGCGCCGCGCCAGGCGCGAGAAGATGGGCGTCGTCATGGGCAACCTCACCGCCGACGGCAGGGACGAGGCTTGGCAGCAGCAGCAGCAGCAGCAGCCCCAGTTCGGCCCCGGCGGCGCCCAGCCTGCCTACCCTGCTGCTGGCGGCTGGCAGGCGCCTCCGCCTGCTTACGGCAACGAGCAGCAGCAGCACCAGGCCGCGTATGGCAATGCTGGCATGGGGGTCCCGTTACAGCCGTACAGGACCACCAGCGACACGAGCGTGCCGCTCGTCGGCCAGTCCGGCCATGCAGGCGTGCAGCCTAGGACTCTGCTGTAGGGCGTGCTGTGTAAAAGCTACCTCCGAGGAGACTTGGTGAGGAATACGATGTCTGGTGGTGTTTTCCCTTTGCTTGATTGTCTTTCGAATGTATAGTGCATGTGGCTGGATTTCTTACATAGGGGAACTGAGATCCCGTTAACTGCATCCGCATGGAGTTCTTCATCTTTTCGGGAGGGGTGCATTTTCATAGTCTCACCCCCTGGATACTGGGGAGCTGATTTTGAGAAGAGACTTTTCTTACTGTTATATGAATAGACACTGTACATAGCTTTTTCCGATCTGGACATCACGCTTACTAGATCCCTCATTTCCCTTCCTCCTTCTTTTCCCATTTTCCAGGAATCCCCCGTACCAGCCTCTGTTTCTGCTCCTCAGTCTTGTTCTGTTAAATGAGAGCTCAAACCGCAAGATCGGGAGAATGAGACCGCCGCTGAAATTCTCCGAAACCGGCAGCTAGCAATGAGCATCAAGGTCGAGAGAAGAGAAAGAGGCTCGACCACATCCAACGCCATGCTAAAACTCTAGCAGCTGTGAGCTTGCTCTTGGATGTCATCCATTTTCAAACACAATTCTCACTTTCAATCCTTCCGGTCCGTCGCCATGCACATGAATCATTTCTCACAGTATCCTATTATGACCTCGCTTATACACACATACACACACGCAATGCACAATCTCAATCCTTGGTACGTCTCTCAAGCAGTCCCGTATCCCTGGTGGCCGTGCGGTCTGTCGACCTCCTCCTCCCTGGCACCGGGCATAAGAACCTCGCTCGCGGCCTCGGCCTCCTCCTCGACCTTCTCCCGCTCCATCGTGTAGCTCTTGCGCCACACGAAGGCGACGAGTGCGGTGCCGACGACGAGTGCGGTGCACAGCAGGATGATGTTGACGGGGACAGGATCGTCGCGAAAGGCGCCGTGGGTGAGGGCGTCGAGTGCGGCCTGGGCGAAGTTGAACACGCCCGCCAGGCAGATGATCAGGCCGTAGACCTTGCCGAAGGTGGCGAAGCCGAACACCTTGGCCGCGTAGTCGGAGACGGCCGTGTAGTAGAGTGGGCGGTAGACGACGAAGAGGGCGATGTTGGCGTACGCGGCGCCCTCGGCGGGGATGACGCCTAGCACGCCGATGGCAGTGGCGAGCGCGACCAGCAGCCCGAGCACGAATGGCGTGGACGTGTGATCGAGGATCAGCCCGATGAAGGGCACCGCCACCACGCCGCCCAGCGGCAGCGCCACGTCGAACACCTGGTTCACGCGCACGGCTAGCGGGTATGAGTGTAGCAGCGTCGCGTATTGCGTACGGATCGTCGCGACGAAGTAGTTGATGCGTAGCATCTGCACAACGGTGAACAGCGTGATCAGCGCGAACCACAACGTCAGGATTTGCTGGCGCGCCGTACGGCCATGCAGAGCGCCCCAGACGCCGGACTTGCTCGCCTTTGCCGCTTCGGCTTCCTGCTGCTCGACGCCGCCAGCCTTGCTGCCCAGCAGCGAGGTCACTTGCGAGGCGACAGACTCGCGGCGGTTCGTCAGCAGGGCACGGGTCTCGTCGTCCGGACTGCCGTTGGAGGCGCCATTGGGATAGGTGGCGTCCTGTCCCTCTTCTTCCGTCTCTATCTGCTTGACCAGCTCGCCAACCGTCTTGTAGGACTGGACAGGCATGACGAAGAGCTGAGCCAGGAGGACGTACACCGGCACGATGAGGTAGATGAGAAAGAACTTCTTGGTGGTGAAGCTGCCGTCAGTGCCCTCATAGATGAGGCGGTAGACGAGGAAGACGGCGCTGCTGGTGTCGAAGGCGCCGGTCAACAGAGCAAGGATCAGGCCTGAGTGTGCTGGAAAGGTGTTGCTGAGCTGGAAGCTCGAGATGAAGACGAACGGGCCTCCTAGTGCGAGGAAGAGGTAGCCAGGGATGTACGCATCGAAGGTCCCCGTGAGGTCCTTGGCGAATGCCATGAATAACGCCCCCAGTGTCAGGAAGACCACTCCCAGTAAGCTGGCCACCTTTGGCCCGAATCTATCCAGCACAGTGCCTACGGGCAGCGCGCAGACATTTGTACTCACGGCCGCCACCGTGAACATCAGGTTCAACCGCAGCTCCTGCCCGTAACATGTCCATACTCCAGCGTCCAGCTCCTCCTTCGTGCACTTGTCTCTGTACACACCCTCTGCGATCAACACAGGCTTGATGGCGGCAAATCCGAATACCACACCAGCGCCGAAGAGACAGTATATTATCGCCGAAACAACCTGCACAACCCTCTTCGTCTTTGATATCTCGAACGCACCCAGATTCTCTTCATGCGGGATAGGGCCGACCCATTCTCCAACCGGGTTGAACGAGAGCTTGCGTCGTTCGCTCTGGGAATCTCCCGAGGTGGAGGAGCGATGGAGATGGTCGAAGGACTCCATGGAGCCGCGGCGTTGTGCCAACGACATGATGGGGTGCGAAAGATTGTGAGTCGCTTCCTTTTAGGTGGAGTTGCCGCCTTGGAGGCAGACAGCTGCTATTCGATTACGTATTAGTGTATATAGGCTCGATCTCCAAAAGAGTGAGGAGGTTCAGCCTTGCTAGTCGGTTTTTGGTAGCTCTCCTGTCTAGTGTACCGCGCGTGCAAGACAAAGACTACAAGCTCTGTTGCTTGCTTTTCGAGGTCTGGTAAACTTTGTTCCCTTGTGACCCTTTTGCCCACAACCCCGCTGCAGAAGGGTCTATGTGCTGTTTTGCGTAAACCGTGTGCAATCGGTACAACTAGCTGTGGTATATATTAGTCTTGCTGTGCTGTGTAAAGCTCTGCAGGACGCAACGTTGGACGAATCAATGGATGAGATGGGAGAGCTTGCTTGCTTGCTTGCTGCACCTATAGCTCTTGCACAGCTATAGTTCAGGTACGGGAAGAAAGCAAGACGAAGAGATGAAAAGATGGAATGTCTGGAGGGGTAGAATGTTTGACAGAAAATAACAGACGAAAAAGAAAATAGACGGTATGCGATATGCTACCGCCGCCGCCGTTTCTAGATCGATCGCTGATAAGCGCAAAGAAGATCCTCAACATTGAAGCCAATGTCCAGGCACCGTGCGTCGCAAATCCCTACCTGTGGCATTTTGTCACCATATGCAGCTTGGTTTGAGGTTGTATATTTCCGGATCGGGTCACAGAGCCTTGCCGAGCACAGCAGAAGAATTTTTTTTCCTTCTGAAGAATTGGAAAAACAGGAAGGGGATTGGGTTTGGGAACATCGCCGTATTTCATCTAGTTGCTCTCGACTGGGCTATCGGAGTCTGCCGATAAAGTCGCGAGGGCGCGCTGACAATGTCCTAGCTTGCCAACCGGAACCTAGGCTTAGGATCTTCAGTACATAGCGAGTACTAAGTATGTTGGTGATGCAGTTCAACGGTGGCGCGAACATCGTCATTTAAGGTTTGGAGAGCTGGCAGCAGATCTGATACTTGATACTTCAGGTGCAGCTAATGTTGAGAGAGGTATGGGGAGGAGCTTCAGTACAGTTAAGTGTACCAGCCTCGCGAAGGGCGAAGTGAAGCGTTTGGGATGTTCTCGATAATTTGTCAGCTCTGATGTCACGACTACTCGCTGGGCGTATGTTATGGGACTCACGAGAGCCTTAAAAGCAAACTAAACCTTGCCTACGAGAGCGCAACTTGTGAGTTAGTAAACAGATAGCTTCCAGCTTCGCCTATATTGGAGATCATGGTACATTAGGATCAATCCTTGACAGTCAACACTTGAAATGGTGCCGAATCAATTTTGGAAGCTATACTACATGACTACAAGATAATCATCCACCTCAATAATTTATAAACCGATGTGCAAGGCCTGACATGCAGGATCTCACTCTAGTCAGGGAAGCCACTTAAATCTGTGACTGTCGATAGGGCATACGAGAGTACATCAGCGTTTCTCTTCACATATTCTAGGGCTGGACCAGGCACTGAGTCAGTACCCAACGGCTCATCTCCTACGTTCTTCTAGACTAACCAGCTCACAACCTGGACCTCGCATGTAAACCTTTTCTGGTCTAAAACACCATCTATGCTGTCGTATGTCGGCCCTTGGATAGGGTAGGTATGAGAATCCGGCTTCCTTGATCCTATACTACTGAACATGAAGATCGATCTTGGCCAGAACTATCCACTCTCTAGAAGCTTGTTGATGACGAAGGTTGTAAAGCTCTTCGTTCTGTTGGAACACTCAGCGCAGCGCAAGTGCTTCATCTTCCTCATCTTCAGGATCAGCTCATAGCAATGTCGGAGAGTATCCACTCCTGACTAGAAGTAGTTCAGGCTCAGGACCCAGGGCTGTGTTGACGAGAAAGTCAGCGTGCAGGGTAGCCTCCCTTGTTGCCTTAGCAATGTATTGAGTGAAAGCCCGACCATGGCATGAGTACTCGATGGATGTACGCTCGGTGTTAGAATGTGAGACTAAGGTTCTATAAAGTTGAGTCAGTCCACCGTCAGCACTCCAATCAAGTTGCGGAGTGAGTACAGAATGGAAGGAGTGAATGTCAATGTGAAGGCCGACTCCCACTACCTTCAGCTCGATGACATGTGCCTTCTGCAGCAGGGAACCCAGCGACTGGTAGGGAATATCATACTTGTCTCCCACTTTGACAGTCGCTTCACTATCGTCGAGGGTTCTTAGTATCAGCTTTACGTCAGGCGTGTTCACCCTGATCTTGTCGATTCTTATGTGATTGTCAAATATTGTCTTTTTAATGCTCACCTTGGCAGTAAAGATCAGAGCATACGTTGCCCTGCACGGATGTGCAAGCACGACATTCTCTGGACTGACCTCAAGAGATAGCGCTGAGCTTCAAATGCTGGTACTTTCCGTGTATGAATGGAGCCATGCTCGTGACACTAGTAAAGCTCGCCCTCGTAAGGGAACACCAAGGAGAGGTTGCTGGTGTAGATGTCATGATACAGCATTAGCATGCGGTTGGTTTTGTTATGTGAAGACAATCTACGTCCCTTTCGAACCTTTTTGATCGGCCAAGATATGCACTCACCAATACCGCTGTTTCTTGAGACTTTTGAGTCAGTCCTGAATGCGAAGGTTTGACTTGAGATCGTCATGGAATGGAACGTACACAACAAAACGTGCAGTTCTGACCCAGCGCACAGTCAAATCCCTTATAGAAGACTGTTTGAGCCGTAAAGCCGACTTCAAGGCACCGTTTCGAGTATAAAGAGTGAGAGATATCATGCCACATGATGTAAATACACATAGTTTTGCCTGCATGTTACTCTTCGGCTTGGGTGGCTTTGCTTCCACCGTACAAGTCTTAGTCACTCCCAGTTCTGCTTCACTCTCTTCTCGCCTCTCTCTGATCACCTGTCTCTGACGCTCCTCATTGTATCTCCCCACTTTGAGCATCAGGATAGCTGTCGCTTCTGCCAATGCTCCCAGGGTGATATGCGTGATACTTCATCTACCGTAGCATTCTGTGGTTCCGCCCAAAGTAGGGCAAGAAATATATCCGTATGATGAGCCATGGTCCCCAAGTCAAAGGACTGTGCAATCGTGCATGTCTGCGGAAGATACCTGGTCACATTTCCTGGATATGCTGTACAGTATTATCAGCTTGTGCGTAGAGCGTGGCATCAGCAATATCAAATCCACATATCTAGCAACGTGGGAATGACTACCAGCCTAGATCAAGGGGTTTCCATCATAAGCTATCAGACCAGACACATTAGGACCGGCATTGATAAGAGAAAGCTGACAATGGTAGTGCGCAGGCTTCAAGATTGTTAAAGTCCTGCCTGAAGAGACGTTAGAAGATACTAAAGAAAGGCCGTGCGCCGTCATAGCGCTTTGATTGCCATAGAAAGGTAGAGTAGTAGGTAAAAACGTCAGGCCTTGGCACTGGACATTCACCTAAACTTTCCCGGTGCCGGTATTCTAAGCATCTGTGACTCTTACCAATCAGCAAAGAGAAAATAGAATCAACTGATGGAGAAAAATGAATGGGCATCAGCTGCAAAGAAAGAAAGAAGACATTAAAAATCCAGATTATTCAACACCCATGAGCAACATTATAGTTCTCGGCTGCTTCAATTGTACTAGGAACGCGAATTTCTTGCCTGCGTGCTCCGCTGTTTCGTGTTTCATTCAGTACCTGCAGTAACGAGATCCTCCTTGGTAGGGTTGAAAGCATTAAGTGAAGTCTCACTTTTCCCTCTTCACTGAAACGTCTTCTCTCTAGAATCAGAAGCAGGCAAATGCCTGGTCCAAGCATACCGAAGGCTGCGCCAAAAACGCCCAAATCAACCACCCACTCTTTACAAGACACTAGACTGAGATGGGTTGACGGTGGGACATGTCAGGTCAACGTAGCTGAGCCAATACAGTGTCGCAGCTACACTGCTACGGGATATGGCGTTCAATGTCATTCTAAAGCCGGGCAGTGTAAACATAGCGGTAGCAGCACTTTGGATGCGGTGGCAAGCGAGAAAGAGTTGGACGTTGCTAACGAGGGCGATCTAGAGCATACATCCGGCTGGTAGTGCGATGACCGCCAGGAACGGGACTCAGCATCACACACTCAGGTCTGTAAAGTGATATGTGATGAGGCTTTATTATAAGGGCCATGAGGAGTTCACTGATGAGGAGTAATCAAATTGACTATAATGAAAGAGCCAGTATGTTAGCCTGATACCTGAGCTTGCTAGTAAATATGGAGGCTGAGTATCTTACCACATCTTAGCTTTGAATTTGTGTGTTCAACAGGCGCTGTTAATATCACTGCAACGACCTGAAACAATTGCCAGGATCAGCAATGGCTCAATGCAGAGACAGGAGTAAGCATCACTTACAACTCTACAGGTAAACATATTCTGGAATATATAAGTTAAAATGAACTTGTTGGACCTTATCGTTCGTATCACTCTGTAAAGGTCCCCTTGCTGTGAAGTAAGAAAGTGATATAACAATGACCTGAAAAATTAGTGGCTAGCGTATACTCGGCAGAAAGCACATCATCATCATCGTCATCATCATCATCATCATCATCATCATTCTCAAGACAACCCCCGTGATTGTTCAATGTAAATTCGATGTCAAGGGTCGCTGTTCCTCGTTGTCAATGATGGGGTTTAATCAACGTTTAGCCAAGCTTCACGGTTGTGGGGTCGACCATGTTTCCAGAATCATAGGTTCTTGAGTTGTAATCTAGCAATTGTTGAGGCCTAATGGTATTTTGCAGTCCAACAGTGTTACAGTGGTAGAGCTGATAGAACTAGATTCCGAAATGGAGGGCTTTCCTGTTCGCAAGCCTCTCTGTGACAGCCCATAAGCCTTATGATAAGATGTCCAGTACGTTATGCTGTGGGCTGCGCATCATATAATGAAGTTTGCATGTACCGTCGGAACTATTGCCCACAGTCAATTTGCCTATTTTGTTACATGCATACCTTGTGCAGGCAGAATGCATCGCTTCAAGGATTTTGAAAAGGTGGCGAATGGTACCAGCGACAGTTTCACAGCGTGTCGTGTGAATCGTGTCAAGAAGCTTCATCATCTCTAGCAGACGAGTGATAGACTCTTCCAGGTCATCAAGACATAAACTTGTTATTAACAGCCTCGCGCAGCTCATGATTCTGACTTAAAGATCTGAGTGATGTTGGCTCTTTATTGGGAAAAGAAGCTAGCAGTTACCTATCGTTATTTGTAGGACTTGGGCCTGAGGCATCCGGAGCTACGGGCCGTGATCCTTCGAGCGACAAGTTGATTAATCTGGCTTCAGAACCCGTAATTAGAGGAATTGTGATCTGACCCTAAAGGCAAACCACCAATGAACCGTGGCGTGATTGCGTATCTCCTAGCCTAAAATCTGGACGCTAGAGCAATGACTTAGCTCTAAGCGAGCCATTGGTAATTTCGCTCCTTGATCACCTTGGGCTTAGACTGGCTGTGATCTGCCTTGATGTCCACTGGTTGCATTGATTGGGTCCACACAAACGCCTTGACGTCGTCGTGGTTTCAAGTCGCATTAACACGGCCACTCTCATACTCCAACACTAAGTCAACCTGGGCTTCTGGTCTACAACATACTCAAGCTGTTCGCAATCCTCATGTAAAGTTTTCCGGAAGCGCCGGAATCTCTCATAAGCAATCTCGAAGGGCTACGGCTCCTTGACGATGAACTAAATGGAAGCTAGAATGCGATTATACGACGCTCTAGTGATACAACAACTTTGGACTCAAAACGGAGCTTTTCCTGGACTTCTTGTAAACAACAGCCAGGCCAATTCAGTGGCTCATGGTCAACAAAGCACCAAGCAAAGGCTGTGACAGATGCCGAGCCAGGCATGTCAAGTGCGACGAGGCCAAACCCAAGTGCTCAAAATGCGCTTTGAAAGATTTCGAGTGCAACTACCGCGATGCGAATGGCTGGGTGTTCAAAGATCAATCAGCTGCTATCGTTAGGAAACAAAGCAGAAAACCGATTGTCGCACAGCAAAGAGCGCCAGCTCTAAACAGGTATCAGCGTAATGAAAGTGTGGCCGTGAAGATTGAGCCGGTCGTAGCTGAGGGCGCAGTTTTGGTGCAGGCTTGGGAGTTGGGCCCAGTTGAATATGGTCAGGATGCAATCAAGAGTCGTTTCGTTACGCCAGAGGAGCCAGATCGTGTGTACAAGATGCACGATAGCCACCAACAACGCTCTCAAATCCTGTACAGCGCCATGAATATGCCAAAAGGCGCCAGCTGGCTTTTCCGAAACGGCTCACTATCCCTGCTACCTACGCTGGACTTGTCCACATCCTTGGTTCAAGCCGCAATAGACGCCCTCTGTTTCTCTGAGCTAGGCAAGACCTTCAACGATACTCATTGCAGTCATCTAGGTGCTGTCCGTTTGACCGATGCGCTTTCCCTTCTCAAGTTCGAGGTTGCGCATCCACTCCCTGGACGCAAGCCTGAAGGAGCAACTCACCGGCAGCGTCTAGTCTTTGCCAGTATCATGCTCCTGGCTTTTCGTGAAGTTGGTGAGGCTTTCGTCACCAGGCAAGGGGAAGACGCGTGGCTTGCTCACATACGCGGCGCACAATACTATGCGCGAGCAGTCGGCCCAGATATTGTGTCTACGCCCTTCGACACACTACTAATCACAGACCTTAGAGCATCCTCTTTCGCACCTGAGATTACAGCGCGAAAAGCGGACGTATGGTCTGATCCAGCATGGGTGCGCCTTTGCAAATCACCGTCAGAAAATGGCGTCGTATCAAGCCCACGAGGCCATGATTCTCGAATTGCACCCACTGATGACCAACAAGAGCTGGACTTCTTAGTTTACAGCGACACGGGCAGGGTTCCTTCCTTTCTTGAGTATGGCGACAAGATTCTCTACGAACGAGACCATCTCGGTGCCGTGGAAGCTTTCCACTCACTAAAAGCGATGTACGACGATTTAGAAGGCTGGACTAGGGTGCAATGTACAAGCGATCCCCACAAATATTGGTATAACATTGTTCCTGTCGAGACGTACCCCAAATTTGCTACGTCCTGCTCAAATGATCTTTTCAAAACGGCCTACCATTTCTCTGAAGCAAGAGCGATTTTTCGTTGTACTACACTATGGGTGGGTTCCTATGTTGTCGGCGAGCTCGCCATCAGCTTGTATGACATGGTTACCGAACTTGGCGATCAGAGCATGCTTTCTGATGTCGACATCGAAGACTTCAAGAGGAGATTGTACACAACAGCCACTCATCTTGCCCGTTCGATACCTTTCGTATTTGACACCGAATTAACAGCAACGGGCGGTCTGGCTGAGTATAGACTTGGTCTTGCCGAAAAGCACTTCGATGAGTACGGCATGCTAGAAGAGAGCAAATGGGTCGCAGCTGTGAGGGAAATCCTTCCCCTTCCAGCGCTGAAACGGCGCACATCTGTCACTCAACGATGAACATACTCAGCGTTGAAGATCAGACCTAATCTCCTTTCATCTTGCATAGAGAGCTACATCTGCCTAGAGAGACGTCTTCCAAGGGAAATGGAAGACATATGTGCAGAGATGTAGTCGTGCTTCCCCTTCACGAAGCTGGCGCGAGTATAAGCAAAAAGCAACTAGATCATCTTTTGGTTAAGTTTTAATTGTTGGAGCGAGTGATACGCATCGCAATATGGCATATTTCAGGTGTAGCTACTCGTACTACACGATGAATAGATTGATAAGAATGAGAGTGTAACAGCTCTCATCATGACTTGGCAGATTATTCTACGCTCATTCGGGTTTCAATCATGCGCCTGAGCTAAAATTGCCACCAGCAAGTGCTTGCGATGCTCAGCATATTATATCGTCAAGTCTACTCTAACAGAAACTACGAACACCCTAACATAGAATCAGTGTAACCTGTATTGATGCGTGACTGGATACAATGATCATCGGCGAATATGAGCAAATGTAATAATGTTATACGACTATTGGTGAGTGACTGGGGATCCGGCCTCTCGCTATAACGGCCTAACCAGTTCACCATATTATGGCGTGAGGCGCTGTCTTTACAGTATATCACTATGAATCAAGCGTGCCTTGACTCGTCTATTTGTTCTGTCTGCAGATCAAGTTGGAATGTATGTCGAGATAACAAAGCATGTCGTCACGGTTATATGAATGGTCTAACAGCAAGAGGAAGAGTGTAGCAGATTGAAACGCTCAATTACACTTTCAAAATACTCAAGCAAGCGCTTCAAGACAAAACAGATTACTCCTCTAGGATTTTGATCTCGTGGGCCAAATCCTCCCTCTTCATCACCAATTCGTTGACCTTGTTCTTCTCCTGCGGCCACCCAACTGCAATCCCGCAGAGCAGCAGCTGGTCGTCTCCCAACCCAAACCCTTCCTTCAGCACCTCCGGGTACCCGGTGACACTGACCTGGAGGCATGCTCCCAGCCCCTGCTCGGTCAAAGCCAGCATGAAGGTCTGCACGAACATTCCCACGCTCATGGAATCCACAGAGCTCAGGCCACGATCCATGGTGATGACGCCGATCAACGGCGCGTCGAAAAAGCGGAAGTTCCGCATTGTGGCAGCCTTGTGTGCGTCCTTATCCTCACGCGCTATGTCGTAGCCCTGTGGTCCGTACAGCTCGCGACCCATCTCTGAGCGAAAGTGGCGGTAAGCTTCAGGCAGTGGAGGGACATTTGGGCCATGCTGGGTAGCTGCTTCGAAGAGAGAGGCGATGATTCGGTCACGCGCGGCGTTCTGGGCGAAAGTGAGGCGCCAGTTTTGGATGTTTGAGTTGGAGGGCGCCAATTGGGCAAGTTGGAGGCAGGAAGAGAGTAAGGAAGCAGGGACTGGGTCAGGCTTGAAGAAGCGGATGCTGTGTCTTTGACGGATGCAAGTCTCAAGGGACTCGGTGTGGTGTAACGGGATAGACTGTGGCTTGAATTGTTGCTGATGGTCTGCTGAGTCGGACATGGCTGTGGTCGTAGTTGCAGTAGTTGATACCGTTGGGTCTAACTTAGGTCGTCGAAGCCACTAACAGAATTTGTTGTATGATGATCTGAAAATTAGGACTGTTCAGGTTGGAGTGTTGATGGCCTTGACTCTGCAGGTTCAGTTATATCCCTTGATTCTATCGTGAAAGTGGTCAATCTGCTGAAGTAACACTGCAATTCAATTGAGTAATCTCTGTGTCTTGACTTCGCAGAGATGATATGAATAACGGGAGGTATTTTGCCGGTGGTTGTAGAAATATCACAACTCTAATGGCTTCTAATGTATAACTGATTGCGACTTGATATACTAGACAGAAAATAGGAAACAGACTCAACAGTAAATGTGTCACTCAATATATACCAGAACCCTCCCCACTCATCGCAGCTCGCTCAGATGTCATCGCGCCTCACCCTCGGCCCTGACCAACCCAACAGGACGATGGGTCTGAACCTACATCTCCATCAGAGGAGACCCCAACATGCCCTGACCAAAACGGCAGTAGAAGAGCCATAGAACGCTCTGCGGCGGTTTGCTGCAATGCACCGCACTTACAAGTGACTATTCAGCAGCTAAGGTAAGCAAGACCATCCTGAATCCAAACCACCGGGCTGCAGATCACAGGCATACCCGCTTCCTCCGGTTCGATATCTAGAGTTTATTGCCGCACAATGGGGACCATCCTGTCAGTATCGGAGGCAATTTGGGTATCATAGTGCGAGATCTGCATTGTGAATGATTTGGAAAGGGAATAGAGGAAATATGTCTCGAGTACGTAGGACGGTAGCGGGGTGATTGTGGCCGGGAGGATCGGAGGATTTCGGCTGTTGCGGGCAGATCGATTGCTTGGTCATTTGTAGTGGGTTTTGGAGGGGTTTTTGGAGGGGTTCCGATCGACCGGCATATCCGAAGACGAGTATCCGGCTCACTACAGACGACGTACGTGGTACTATGTTGGCAACAAACCTCTTCAAATAAACAGCAGGATTAAAATCTGACCAGTGGTTAAGCTCAAGAATGGGTTTGACAGTAACGATTTCGTTCATCGAAAGGTACTTGATTGGTGATTTTGAAGAAGCTAATTGTCTACGCACAGCTAAGAAAAGCCGAAAGCTATAGACACAAGGCATCACTTCCCCCTTTTCCACTCAATTGACCTTCACTAGTGTAGCAGTGTTAATCGTGACCGTCACTCGTGATTGCTCATGATCATGATGAAGGTAGAGAGATGGACCGCTTCGCCGTTTTTCCTTTGCGACTTGCTGCCGCATAAGATGCAGGGAACGGACGATCGTTTACCTGGAGGTGTAGCCGCCGTCGATGACAAGATCAGCACCGGTAGTGTAGGTGGAAGCGTCGGAGACGAAGTAGATGTAAGCACCCTTGAGTTCCGTGGCTAAACCGTCACGGCCGAGCGGGATCATGCTGTGCCACAGGTTCTGAATGTCCTTAGCGACGAAGTCAGACAGGCCGGTGTCAATGTAGCCGGGCGAGATGGAGTTAACACGAGCGAAGTCGCGCCACTCGTTGGCCAGCGAGCGGGCCATGTGGATGCAGCCAGCCTTGGCGGTGTTATAGGAGGTCTGCTCCTGAGGGAAGTTGGCAATGTGGCCGGACATGGAAGCAGTGATGACGAGAGAGCCAGTGCCACGCTCCTTGAAGTGGTGGCCGACAGCCTTAGCGCAGTGGAATGTGCCGTTCAAGTCAACGTTAACGACGTGGTTCCAGGCCTCGACGCTGCCGTCAAGGATGCCAGAGTCGGCCGTGGCGCCGGCGTTGGCGATGAATGCATCGATCTTGCCGAAGTCGGCAACGACGTCCTTGACCAGCTGCTCACAGGACTCGTACTTGTCAACCTGCAGCTTGTAGGCCTTGGCCTTGACGCCGTAGGTCTCAGCAAGCTCTTTGGCGTTCTTCTCACCACCCTCTGGACGGGAGGCGTAGGTGATGGCGACATCCGCACCCATCTCTGCGCAGCCACGGGCGGCCTCGATACCCATACCCTTGGGGCCAGAGGCACCAGTGATGACAACGACCTTGCCCTTCAGGTCGAGCATGTCCTTCAAGGACGTCTTCTTGGTAGCTGGGATGCCAGGCATGGTTGCTATTGCTTGAAGTCTACTTGCAGAGCAGAGGGTCTGTCAGCAATGTCTGTCTAATCTTTGTTCGACGCCAATGGCAGCTTGCCGCTGGGATTGTGAGTTTTCAACTAACCTGATTGTTGGTTAAAGAAGTGCTTCGGTTATGTTATACGATGGATTTGCTTTACAGATTTACAATTGAATGGAAAAGTAAGAAGGAGAGAGAGGGAGCGAGTCAAAAGGAAGGGCAGATTATAAGAGAAATGCCCCTCATCATGAACAGCAAGCTACCTCATAGTGGGGCACGGAGCAAAGCCCAGGTCCCAAGAAACTGAGCGAAGTGGCCACACCCACTCCGGATAGACCACATCATACTACTCTACATGGCATAGCATAACATGCTTAGGAACCTAGCAACCGGCCGCTTCCATCCACTCGGGAAAGAGAGAGGAGAACGGGACAGGCAAAATCTCTTTGACAGATGCGGCAAAGGAGCTATCCTCGTGCGTGGCCCCGTACGATCCTCCCATAGCTGTCCTTGAGATGATATCGCTACTGATCATAAGCCCCATTTATTTCCGCCTTGATGATCGCGATGCATGGCTTTCATGACGATTGTCGTTTGCCAAAAGCTAACTCGGACAACAATGGATTGCAAAGTTTCTTCCCTGCTATTTTCGGGCTTCCGCGAACTGCCTACGCCTCGCTCGTCCGTCTGTATCTTGGTTTCCTCAATGTATCGGTGTCCTGTTACAATCCTAAAGAGGGATGAGAGCTATCAGCCCCCAGTAGTGGTGGGTAAGTAGTAATGAGCTGTTTTTTCCCTCATACATAACATCTTACGTAGCTAACCCTCTTCAGCCCACCGGCCTTATTCTTCGTTCGCCGATTCGCGCTCATATTCGTCGAAGCTTTTCTGTCGTTCGCTCCTCCTCCTCTCTTGCTACACGTGCATGGGTCTAGACGCTAAGAAAAAGTACATATAACTGCTACAGATGTACCTTTGTATACTGCAGGTTGGCTTGCGCATCTGACTCAGGGTTCACCAGTGCGACTGGTGCTGTAGATGATCTGTCCAGAAAACAGCGCTTTAGTTCCTGTGTCAACGATGACCTGATGTGAATTGTAAGGCATGCAGAGTATTATACACCAGCTCCAAGCTACGGTAAACAACGTTGCTCAGTCCGACGGATCTGCAAAGATGGGCAACCGTTGTTCTTCTAAAAAAAGGAAGCTTGCCGCATGCCTCAAACCCCAACATCCACGCGCAACGTCTGCAATATACAAAATGAGACAGTTGTTTATCTATGGAAAGGGAAGAGGCATACGCTCTCGGCCCAGCGCATCATGGCGGCTCGAATTTCCGCATTGAGACTTCCGACAGTCCCATTCACAGTCGCCAGTAAGAGTCTCGTAGGGACTCCCGGGACGTCGAGACAGCGACTTTGGAGAACCAGATGGATACGGTCAACAAATGGATCATAGGAAGATGGTGCTCAGCGCTCGATGCAACGCAGTCTATCAATACAGGGTATCTCGTTCGCTGCTAGAATTACAGAATATAATGCTCGGTGTCTAGTCATCATAGATGAAGCACACTGTTTCACTCAGACAATGCAAACTCGAAATTGAATGCGCGTTGCCATGGACCAAAGCCATGAGATCAGTTGTGCACTCCTCCACCAACGTTCGCTGTACCCCTTCCCAAGCCATTCTTGTACCTCTCCAGTGCCTTCTCCCGAGCACCCTTATGCTCGACCATAGGTCTAGGGTATCCACTCCTCTCAGCCTCTTTCATCGCACCTCTTCCATAAGGGTCATGCACCGCCTTGCCCTCTATACTTCTGAGCTCTGGTACCCATTTCCGAATGTAATCCCCCTGCGCATCGAACTTCTCACTCTGCAACAGTGGATTGAATATCCGGAAGTACGGCTGGGGATCCACCCCTGTAGAAGCAGAGAAACCCCAACCACCATTGTTGGAAGCGAAATCTCCATCTATCAGGTTTTCCATGAAGTACTTCTCACCCTGGCGCCAGTCGAGAAGTAAATCCTTCGCGAAGAAGGATGCGACGATCATTCTGCACCGGTTGTGGCAATAAGACATACCCAGGATCTGCCGCATAGCTGCGTCGACAATAGGGAAGCCAGTTTTGCCTTGTTTCCATCGCCGGAAGTGCTCATCGTTATACTCCCATTCGATGTCTGCGTACTCATACTTGAACGGCTTAGACATACAGACATAGGGCCAGTGCGCAAGGACGTGCTTATAGAAGTCTCGCCACGCGAGCTCTGAGATCCAAGTGATTGTACCTTGGTTGCCAGCATCGAGCTTGCCGTTGCTGCCTTTATTCGCTGCCACTGCTCGACGTATTGCTGTGCGCGAGGCGAGCGTGCCAGCAGAAAAGTGCACAGAGAGTAGAGATGTAGAGTTCTCGCCTGGTAGATTGCGTGTATCTTTGTATTTGGGAATTCTAGTCTCGAGGAAGCGGTTTAGCCGTTCACGCGCTTCGTGCTCGCCTGCAGGCCAATAGCTCAGCAAACGCGAGCGATCTTCTGAGGAAAGAGACTTGTTAGGAGGTGTACTTGGGATAGGGTTGGAATCCCCAAACAAGCTGGTGAACTTCTGTCGCGCACCTGAGTGGTTGGTGACTGGCGCAGGACACTCGGCCAGCAAGTGTGGATGTGCATGTATGTGCTTCACCCATGACCGGTACCAGGGCGAATAAACTGAGTATTGCTTCCCAGCGCCAGTGACAAGAGTCTCAGGCGGTACGACTACATCATCGTGTACTGCCACGAAGTTTATCCCAGCTTCTAGACACTTCTTCACCAGTGTGGTCTCACGTCGTAGCTCGTCGACTTCGTATTCGATGTTGCAGAACATATGTTTTGCACCCCACTCTTTGCATTTCCCCAGAATATGACTGGTAATATTTTTCCTATCTTCAATTGTTGCGGTATACAGAGGTACATCCAAACCCTCGAGGTCTTCTTTCAGTACCTGCAAGCTCCTAAGATCAAAGTCTACTCGCGCTTTAGAGGTGCAATGCGCCTCATAATCCTGAGGACTGACAACGAACATGCATATCAACGGCACACCAGCTTCTTTAGCCTTGCTTCCTGCCAGGCTCAAGCCTCTGTTATCTGTAATCCTCAAATCCCGCTTGAACCAATGTACGACACACTCTCCAGCAGCAATTTTCCGTCTGTCATTCTCAGTATTCTTCAGCGTTTGGTCCAGTATGGTCAAAGGCCGTGGGATCTCATTATTATTGTATTGTTCGCATCGCGCATTTGACATCTCTGGGGGATAGAAGGTGCGATTGACGATGCCTACTTCCTCCTCGATGCGGCGTCTGTTTGTGCCATTGGGTTCTTCGCGCGCGTGCCTCTTCGCTGGTGACGGGCGGACTGGTGAGGTCGCCCTGCGCTTGATTTGCATTGGGACGAAAGATGATAACGATACGAGGTAGCGTCTATGAATTAAGTCACAATGGGAGGATATTGGTAGTCTGTGCAACATTGCGACATGCGTGCAAGAATGGTCTATGTTACTACATAGCATGGTCTAGGCTTTGGAGGCTGAAACAGACATCCAGTTTGACGTCATAGACCTGGCCTTGCACACTGGAAACTCGCATTACATGCCATTGTCGCTTCCATTTCCCTTTACTGTTAAATTCGCAGCTTCATGCTCAGTATATTCAATCATTGAGCATTATTTTGATGAAGTCCCTCATCCAAGTCGTATTACGAGCACAACTAGTGACTACAGTAGCTTTTGTAACCAATTAGGACTAATGGTCTAGCAAAAGTAGAGGAAGGTCCAATCCAGCAAGTTGCATGCTGACAATGCTCACTGTGTTATTCATATGGATATAAAGAAATTTGTATGTTATCCTTAACTGTAAGAACCATGAATGTAAGTGTCTTCTAAGTGTGATCTCACGACGACCTGTTACAATGTCGCGTCTCTGATCTTTCACGCTCCAGCATGGTAACGTGTTCATCGGCGACATGTGCGATCGATTTGTCAAAGTTGCCGACAGAAACGATGAAAAACTGAGCCGGAATGTAGCGCCGGAAGAGTTCATGTTGTATCTCTTGGTTGTCATTTCCTGGAGTGCCCTACTGGTACACTGCCTTGAATGCCTTCGCCAACACGTGGTTTACGTACAAAACGCGACAGAAGGATTCGCCAAGTCAGCCTAATGTCCGCCTGAACATAGAGCCAGATGATGAATCTTACGACGAACCCGAGAATGAGCTCTTGGCTATCACCGCTATGAGGCGCTAAAGAACGTGGAGATCTGACGTGGGGAACCAACGCGTAGAAACATCGCCAAAGAATGTGCCAGGGTCCATCCTTGCGTGTGCCTAACGCTCGAGTTCGACATGAATGCTGCTCTTGAGAAAGTCACATCCAAGTGCTCTTGGAGCAGTCTCAAGACTCTCTCTCTTCGTTCTCTACTTGGCCTACGTGTCACGTCAGCAATAGTGATACTTATGACGGTTACCAACAAATGTACAGCATCGTCAAATGCCGATGGATAGAGATGGCTCCAAAAATGGAGTGCAAGAGCGAATTAGCAATGGTACAAATGGGTCGATGTCAACCTACTTCCTCTGATATCTGTAGACATCGATCAGCCATCAATAATCTTTCGACGATATAGCGCAACGAGAACTATCGGATTGCATTTTCACATATTCTCAGCCCTTCTAGCAGCCTCCTCAGTATCTTCTCTCGCTATTGAGAAGCGCCAGAACAACAATTTCCCAGATGGCTTTGCAGAGATTGGTTTTGGTTGCAGTCAACTCATCATCCCCGACTTGGGACCACCACAGAATGGCGGTGGCGGCGAAGGCGTCTTCAATGCTGGAAACGTCCAGATGCGCAACCCGGATGGATACGTAGTTGATGCAACGGACTGCGAGAACGTTGGTCCATTCCCTTCGTACTCCAAGTGTGCTCATACTGATTTCATTCGATGTAGGCTCAAGCCGGTTGTTTGGGGACCTGCTTCAGGAATTGCCGTGTTGAGAGTCCATTCCTCCATGGACCCATCACCGAGTTAAACACTAACTTCATTCCTGCTGGCGGGAGATGTACTATGGTGTTCAACTATATGGGAAAGAGATGGAGCACCATCACTGGTGAACCGGAGAGTTCTTGTGCCACTACCAGCGATGGCTTCCAACCATTCAGCAGCAGGTGAGTTATGGTCATAGAGCACACAGCTTTGAGCTGGATGTATCAATGCTAATTAGACTTACAGTCAATCTACAAAGTGGTTTATTGAGACTAATCCGAACCCATGAGATCTATCATACGGATAGCATTATACTTGAATGCATCTAGACACCGACTCAGTCATCTTTGAAAGAAGTAGGAGAACTACTTTAAATCTGAACTACAAATCTTTCGACCGTCTTTGCAAGCTTCTCAGCAGCCTCAACAGGAACCAAATGTCCTACGCCATCAAGCACATTGAACTCTACCTTAGCTCCAGCTCCTTCAAGCACCTTGACAACGTTCTTCTCAACGTTCTCCGCCGTCTCGACCCTATCAAGCTCCCCACCTACAACTAGCACTTTGCAAACCTTCTGCATTGCCAACTCCTGCACAGTTTTGACCACATCCTCTCCATAAACCTCGCCCATTCCATATGCAGGCCACGCCCTCTTAGCCTCTTGCACTCCAGCGACTGCTTCCCTCGCAATTTGTTCGACTACTTGTCCATTAACGCTCTCCGGTCTACCGAGGAGTACATTCCGTATCACGAACTCAGCTGTTTCAATTTCGTCATAGGCATGTATCTGCTGCTCCCGCATCTCGTCTGGAAGTACAAAGCTCGCTGCTGGTGCTGAGGCTACAAAGATGAGCCCACGGACCAAACTGGTAAGTTCATGGCAAGTCAGAAGATACTAGGCTATCTTGCTGCCCATGGAGTGGCCTAGGACGATGATACCATTCGCGAGTAACTTCTAGTAGGTGCTGCTTTGTCGAAGATACTGAACAAGACTTATGATATATTCTGCATAGTCAGCGATTTCGTAAGCATCTTGTGAGGCACAGTCGTCATTCGTTTCAGTTGACTCGCCCCAGCCATGAAAGGAGGGCGCAACGACAGTGACTGTTGTAGAGAGGTGATCAATCAAAGGGGAAAATATCTGGTTTGTGCCTCCCCAAAAATGGATGAGCAGAAGCGTCGGACTGGACGTTGAGCTTTGTTTGGAAGGTTACGAGATGATGGTATGTAGAGATATGACAGAGGACACAGGAATGAAGGTTCTGGTTTGAGACATTCCTTCCATAGACAGTATCGGTGGATTGAGGGGAGATGGGGTGGGGAAAGCTTGAACATGATATTGAGAGTTCAACTCGAAACTTATACTACCATCAAGTGTATAGATATTGATATCCGATCAAACACCGACACCTTCATTGGGACAATATTCAATCAGAGTTGTAGGTCTGGCTTATTCAATCTCAGACTGCCTTGGGGACAGTCTTGCTGATAGAGTCTCAGCCTCATGTGAGCTGAGTGGAAAACGCTTCCATCCACACACGACGTGTCTCCAGTTAGCAACCAGACCAACACGGTAGTGAAATGCTGAGACCCTTGCTAGGAGTCGATTGCCCTATGCAGCTCGATATGTAATTAAGCACGAACGGAAAGATTCCGTGTTCTCGTTCAGGTGTAAACCAAAGCCAAGAAGTAATTGTGGTTACTGGAGAGGTGGTAATTCGTTATTTGGATTATTTCTCGTTCAACATGACACTGCATAGAGAGTCATCTATTCGATTTTGTATCTTGGGATGCATCCAACTGGCTGTACTAGCCCTACCAGATACCACTTGCGCACCCATTCTAGGAACCAGTATATGTCCCTTTCTGGGGCATGGATCAATTTTACTCTCCCAGAACGCCTCTGGCTTGCCAGACTCTTCCAGCAATGATACCTACCCACTTTGCAACATCGCCGTCATGCCCAAATTCAATAGCTTCCCTCAGGCCAGGGAAGGTTGCCCCGGCATATCCCGTCCAAAGGCCAGGCGCAAACACTACATGTTTGAACCAATTCCTGCTGTCCAGACCAGGCTGGTAGAGGAATGCACGCTCGAAGCGCTTGTATTGGGAGTTGATCTTGGCAACTTTGCTGTACAGTTCCAGTTTGTAAGATTGTGGAACGAAATTAGCAGAGAGGTAGGTCGAGGTGACTTCAGAAGCGACGGCAGCTGCTCTGGCATCAAATTCGATGGCTGCAGCGTGCAGAGACGAGATCGCCACGGCAATCTTATGGAAGTCCGGTTTTGTCTCTGTGCTGATGGCATTGTCGTAAAGGGACATGGCATCATGTTCCAGGCTCTTGAAGTAGTTCTGTAGAGCTTCTGCATAATCCGTTGCGTTTAGAGTAACGATAGGTGTCTCAACGAGAGTGGCAGTTAGCAGCGACCAGACTTTAGCGATCGTTGTGTGATATTCCCATGTCTTGTCGCCAAATTTATCCATCCAGTGGAAAGAGTCGTAGTTGCTGTGGTAGTGATAGATGGCATCTGACGAACTGTCGCCGAATCCCATGTCGAGCGAGCTGATGCCTGCAAAGTCCTGAAAAGCGGTGAAGTCACTTCCAGAACCCATGTTGCGGATCTTACCATCCCAAAGGTCTCGCACTGTCTGCCCTTTGACGGTCTGATTCGGCGAAGGGACTTGAGAGGTCACATCATACAGTACACGGTTGAGAATTGGGGAGGCTGAAGCTTCGAACTTGTCACCTCTTGCGCCGACATCCACGTTCAAGTATGCAACGGAAGCGTCCTTAAGCCATGGTAGGTATTCCTCCACCCACTCAGTACTACCAACAAGACCGTACTCTTCACCGTCCCAGCTTGCGAACACGATGGTACGGAGAGGCTTCCAGCCCTTTTTCAAAGCAACCCCAAAGGAGCGAATAACCTCGTTTAGCGCTGCCGAGCCAGAATTTGGATCACCTGCGCCACCTGCTATCCATGCATCACGATGATTACCGATGACAACGACTTCACTTGATAATGTGCCGTTGATGATGCCAATGGCATTCCATAAGGGTGTGATCTCATATTCGACAAGATTCATGAGGTTTAATTCTACCCCAGCAGGAGATGGACCGATGTTGTATTCCACTCCTTTGTACCCCAGGCCACCGTAGTGCCATGCCTCTCGAGAGAATGAAGATGCATTTGGACCATACGAGTTAAGTGCACGGAGAAGTGGTAGAGCGTCGGTGTAGGAAATCGGGATCGAAGGAATGCTCGGGATTTTGCCTTCGACTGGCTGGCGGTCGCAGCCGGGCTTGGAAGGGTAGCCAATGGTTGTCGGGTCACCAGGGGCATTCGATAGGTATTGAACACTGCCTCTCTGCACAGAGCTAGGGTTTCTAGCAGGTCCATCCGGGTATGTAGCGTAGCCATTTTCTTCTGTGATCTCGCCATCGTCACCAGGATCGGAATAGATGACTGTGCCGATCATCCCAAGCTCGCCAGCTCGCTTAACCTTCAAACCACGGAAAATACCTCCGTACTTGACTAGCGCGATCTTTCCTTTAAGATCAACGCCTGCTTCTAGCAGATCCCCGAAGTCAGCGTATGTTCCGTAGTTACAGAAGACATACTGCGCTGTTACATTGCCACTGGCACTGTAGCCGTGGAATGTTGGTATGCGGTCTGGCAGGCCAGTGGTGGAGTCTTCAGGCAGAACATCCTCTTCTAAGCTGGCTTCGTAGTCCAATTCTCCGTCTTTCAAAAGTGCTAGGCGATGGTCTTTTGGGTAGTTGATGTAAACCTCATAAGGCACCACCTCACTTTGCTCCACCCCGAACTCGATCCATTTGTCTCTTGTCCACTCTGCTTGGCTAAGATTCTTCCCTGCAAGGTGAGGTCCAGCCGTGTAGTATTTACTCCACTCTCTCGCCTTCTCCGGGCTTGGTGTGTGCAACAGAACATCTTTTAATCCCTCAAACGTCATCCCTATTGGTGCGGGCCATTCGTCATGCGGAAGTGCTCTGCTCTGCTTCGGGAAGAGCGTGGAAAACCATGGAAGTATGTCCGTGGAGCCATGGTCACCGAACAGATCATTATCGCCACCAATGCCAATAGCAATGAAGATGATCACTAGGGTTGTCAGGGGAATGGCAACGAGAGCAATGGTGCAGAAACGGCGTAGCTAGTCGGAGATATTAGATACATCTCGAATTGTAAGCAGTAGCTTCGGAATGTGTCACATTACCCTGTGATGCGGATACCGTTCCTGAGGCTCAGCGACAGGCACACGCTCGATCAACGGCGATGTTTCTGTAGGCATCTTCTCGTGCCAATGGCCTTGCGCATTCAGTAATACGCTTTTCTCAACCGCCATGGTCAGCTAGCTTATCAGACCTCACAACAGACACAACCACCTCTGTGTCTATCCCCGAACATAGACAGAGGGTAGGACAAGGAAGGTCGGCTTTACCTTAAGCCTCTCTCTGTTCAACAGAACATGGCAATGAGATCCACATTCAGGATCACACCATAAATTGTCCCGGACCATCATCACTACGAATGAAGTATAGCGATATGGGCTTGCATGCTATCGATAGGTCAATCCTTCACATCACCATTGCCCGAGCTGCCTCTTCGGGCTGGAGCTGCTCAGCCGAGATAAACGTCATCACGGAGGTGATTGCGCCAAGAGATTAGATACTCTACAACCTGAGATCTCGTTCAACTTCAGAACAAGAAGTTCCTGATTGCACTACTGTATGTGTGAATGGCGCAACTGTTCTGCCATGCTGCAATTCGCTATCATGAATTGGACCCAACATTTACGCGACTTGTAACTTCTAGGAATAGACGCGAGCACGATACAACAGATATTAATGCAGACTTTCTTCCATACCTTGCATTAATGGAATTTTCCACGGATATATCCTGTGTGACTCTTTGTAGAATTATACAACAATATACGGACTATTAATATGGCTCAAGGCTTGCCCAATATACAACACCTTCAGTGTCAAGAATTATGGTATCATCCAGACGAACTTGCTGCAACTCTTCCGAAGCGATCCGACTTTATAGTGGGGTGAGGGCAGTGACTTCTTGCACACGACCTCGTAAAAGTACATACAAAGTTCCATAATGCATGTGATGGCGAGCATTGTTTCAGTTCACCTTACCCGATCAGAGTCGACCCCCCCTCATTGGTGTATGATCTGCGGATACCAAGCCTGTGGGCTGGACTGCTTATCTTTGTTTCGATTCAGCTCTTCAATAAGGTCTCTTCTATTAGAGTTTCGTGCGATGTCTCGCGGTGTGAAACTCATGCTACTACCTGAGTGCGAATTGCTTCTGTGGTGCCCAGGTATGATATGCTTCTGCGAGAGGTCCCCACCAGCAGAAAGCAAAGCACGAATAATGTTGAGCGATAAGTTGTTGTTGTCGCCGGCTCGCTGAATGGCAACAGCCAAAGGCGAGAGACCATCGTCATTGAGTGTCTTCAACTGTCTGTCGGCATCGTGGTATTCAAGAAGGAAATGCACAAGCGGGAAGTTGTCGGTTCGCACCGCGGCGTGTAGTGGAGTTTCGCCACTCTGTGAGGAGCGTACACTAGGGCTTTTGGTCGAGGCCTTTGACGGCCTTCTTTCGATCTCCTCATCGTTTACACTGCTCGTGGATGTGCGTGAGATTCTTTGACGGGAGCTGCTCCAGACCCTTGCTGCCCAGCTTTCCCGTCTGTGCTGTGGTGGTATGATAGGCGGTGAGGGAGTACCGCTGATTTCTAGGAACGGTTTCATTTCGACTTCTGCTGCAGGCGATGGTGAAAGACTTGTGTTACATGCAGTATTGTCAAACCCAGATGAGAGATTTGGTGTCTCGGTTGGTGCGGCATGGATCGGAGGAGTTAGCAGCTGTGTATGATGATCAATCTGACAAGAGCGCGGCTCTATTGTATCGGTGATCAGCTCGCTCACGGTCGTTTGCTGTATTGGTTGGATCGAGAGAGCCTCTCTGACATGTAACTCCCTGCAGCCTTCAGGTATCATTGACGCATAGATCTCCCCCTGAGCGTGGTTTTGGAGGAGCTCATAGACGCGTGAGAGCAACGCTAGCGTTTGGAAGCGAGCTTCATGCTTTTTGCCTTGCAGGCGTGAGCGAGCTTTGAGTGTTGATCTACAAACCAACTCAGCCTCGTTCAGTCTCCCAAGCTTTATCAGAAGGCATGCAAGGAGATAGCCCGCATCACACATCTGGATTCGCTGCTGGTCGGATACTGCATTGTGAGCCAGTACGCTTCTCAGACCAGCTTCAACAGTGAGTGGCTCTCGCAGGTGGTACCCACATACAGCCAGACGGTACTGAATGTCGAAAAGGTCCAGATTGTCTCTATGTCGTCGAGGAAGCTGTTCTAAACTTTCGAAAGCTGCTCGAAGCAGGTCTTCCGCCTTCGCCCAATTCTTTGCTTCGAATGCCTCAGAACTACCTTTGAACCCAGTAGTGGCGGCTTCAATAAGATCGACGTCTGAGTCATCGTCATTCAGCATATCTGTGGCTTCAAGAGATCCATGGGGTAAGCCTGAGGTTTCTAAGTTGCGGCGTCCCCCAGGGTCGCTGAATGTCGTGGATGGATTTGACACAATGTCAAAGATTGGCGGTGCGATGAGCGCTTCATATCTTTCGTCCGCTCTTTCAAGCCAATTGACAATTTTGAAGTTATTGTGTACGGCATCCTCTGCTCCAATAACAGAATCACCAGCAACGCTAGCCTCGTAAAGACCTTTGCCGCTTCGTAAGGCGTCGCGCGCGCATACTTGTAGAAGTTTAAAGCTGTTATCGTCACCGACCATGAAGTCCTTGGGCTGTGTAGGGAGTTTATCCTCTATATTTCGCAGTCGCGAATCTAATTTTGCAAGATGGTGAAGAAGCTCCTGGTTGGCAAGGCCAGGTGCCGCATGAGCAACATTGCTGAAACGATATTAGAAACATCCCCATCATTGCTGCCAAGTGACAGACAAATACTCACATGCTTGCGACGTGCAGCAATATCTGCAAGGCCTCCGTATGAGATTGGATGTGTTTTCGAATCCTGTCAATGGTTGCTTCGCGCTTCTGAAATTCAATCTGCCGCAGAACCTGTCCTAAGAATGTCTGGGACGGAGTCGACAGAGTCTTGACAACCTCATCAAGGCTTTCCAACGTAGACTGGCAGTTTTCTACCTGAGCATTGAGGCATCTTCCTACTTTGCCGTCCAGATCGTAGGGTGCCGATGATGTACCATCTGGGCTAGTAGTGACCTTCTCTAGCTCCGCGTTAACGAGTTCGCAAGCCCGCGCGAGAGCTTCTGTGTCTAAGGCAAGCTGCTTGACATTTTCGTCGATGCTCTTAGCGGCGTCAATTATCTTGTAGAGCGCACGACCCAGCTTGAATGCATGCTGTCCAAGCTGCGCAACAGAGGCTACGGCACCAACTGTTGAGAGAGGGTCCATATCAGGCGCTATATCTCGATTGTGCGGCTAACAGTGCGTGCCAGCGTAATTCTAGTAACAATGGTTGCATATGTTGAGTTTATTATGCTCTGAAAAGGCCTACGACAAGCCAGCAATATGAACGATCAATCATGGCATGGCCGTTCAAAGAGGCTGTGTTCGCTAAGGCAAACAACAGCATCACTTATCAGACTATCTTGTAGACTGTACTTTGTGGTTTAGCCACCATTATTGTTCTAGCCATTCAGGTGTGAGCCTAGAGGCACGCGTTCCCAAAATTTGCAGGGCTGCGCCTCCACCGTGGCTTTTGCAAATAATCAGAGACAAACCTCTCCACGGTTAAATGCCTGAGGCAGGAATAATAATTGGTGATACTTTTGGAAACTTAGTCATCATGCCAGTATGCACGTAGACGCTGTCATAGCAGTATATCAGATTAAAAAAACAATATTTTGACAGTATACTGAAGAGGTTGTTGGTTTACTGCTATTGTCCTCAACAATTGGCTTGCTTTCGCCCACAAGATGTTGATACAAGCCTAAATATCGTCTTCCTATAGCTCATATATCTCATCAAAGTGAAGCTCACTTTCGCGTAGCATCTAGTCCTACTAATTCCACTAAACTGATATCAAACCTGAGCTGCATACAAGACGTCAAACGCAAGGTTGATTTTGGTCTTCGTTGAACTACTTCCACGTATCTCGAGCGAATTATATCGGATTTACTGCTTGGCCAGTGTCGTCGTTGTCGTAGTCTCATCAATTTCTTAGGTGGAGGCTTGAGCTCTCGTACGACCTAGTAGCTTGGATCTCTTATATCACAAAAGTCTTGTGTTCTCAAGATCATGGGATCTGGGGTGGGACCAGACCTTGAACCACACGCTTCACAGTTGCATTTAAAGTTAGTGTAAGGCACAATATTGCCTTGCATTTCTGCACCTCCTGACTTTGTATTCAACATCGTTCTTGAATTATGTCTTCGCTCCTAAGAAGGTTTGATAGCACCAAATCATGCATGTCATTCTTGTATATCCGTCTCTGGCAGCATCCTCTCCACCCTCAAAAATTTGTAAAAGCGATATCGTGTAGGGACGCAAGTAAGGACTTCATTTACATAAGTGACGAATTAGAGTGGATATCATAGTTACAAGTCTTAAAGTGTACTTTAGGGTCCAAAGATTCACGACAGGGCTACAAGTAAATTCATTCCTATACAACCTCAACCACCCTAAATTATTCTGTCAATTCTCCGACCACATCAGAGTTAGTGGTGGGACACTATTGTGAAGTCCCCAATCCCTGCAAAGTTGTAAAATCTCCTACCACTAACACCAATTCGTTAGACATCCCATTTCGAAATTACTCTTCCGATTTTTCCAGAAGCTCATCAGATATCACTGGGAAAGGCGCAAAAACCTCTTCAGCCATGGCAGCTAGCCAATCATACCCTCACACATTCCGTCCTTTGTTATCATACACTCGTTCCTTGCTCTTCCCGAAACCAGTCTTCTTAAGTCGCAGCCACGGTTCTACAACGCTTTTCACAACAGTCTTGATGATGTCCTCACTGACCACAGATCCATATCATTGATAACTTGGAAGGAAGCTGATCGTTTCTTCTTTCATAGAGCCGGGGTGTGTGGGTCCAGACATAACGCAAGTTCGACTAGAATCTTGTTTGCTTCGTAGGTAACCTCCGGCCATTTTCTCCACTGTCAAATGATCAATCAGTTGCTCGAAGGCAGGCTCACCCTCGACCGAACCAGCTTACACTCGATTCTATGGTTTCATGCAGTCAGTCAGGCGGCGGATCTCATCCAAATTCTACACGTATCTGTTGGAGTTGTTCCTTACTTTGTAGCTCTAGTAAATGTGACACCTGCTCTAGTAGCTCTCAAGCCGTCTTCTAAGCATGAAGATTGGTGGTTCAAGCCTTCATCCATCTCCTTTTGATAAGCCCACTCGCTATCCTTCCATCTCCCTTCGCTCTATTGTTTTTTCTGACGCCGAGCTGGTATTTGGGTTAAGGCTATCACTTCGGAGCTGCTACAACAGCACTCATATCTCTATGACGGTTTCTTCACCAATGAGCATTACTTCAAATATGGTCAGAGCAAAGTTGACGCTCCAACCAGAGGGAATGAGAGTGCAATGCTTAGTCTCCTTTTTTGTCGACCCCTTTGAACTAGGGAAGTCGTGTGTGTGTGTGTGTCAAATAGTGTGAGATCGAGGTATGCATCGTGTAGGAACCATGTCGAGAAGCTGAGAGATAACGAGGGTATGAGGCTGGCAGCGGAGACAATCCGTTTGCGGAGATAGTATCAGAAGGTTCTTTGATACTGGCATATGTTTGTGAGGAACTGTTCCCTGATGAGTCTGATTTCGTGAGTGGTACAAAAGTCACTACAATAACACTGTGCTTTACATCAGAACTGTGAATCAATCTGGCAAAGGTTTGGCTGAAATGCTAATGATGGTTTACTTTTAGGTTCTGCTGTAGGTGCTCAACAAATCAGAATGAACTTCTGACGTTCAGAAGCCACTATCCTGGGCCCTCCTTTGGTTCCACCTACTATTCCGAATGCTATCTCTTTAGCCATCGAGATTCTGCTCTCAATTCGCGGCAATTGAAGCAGGTTCAACACCAGGACGTGGTCTTAAGTATTTTCTGCCCACGACATAGCGACCTCTTCCCAGGTTCCATTCTCCAAATTCCCGTAGTGTAGGTGTTGCGAGCACTGATTGGGCTTGTCTCTTCATGGCTTCAGATCATGATGGCCATGTGCCAGCTGGTCTACTAATGCATACCGGGATCCGCTCGAATGTCATTACGAGCACTACGACATTTAGTAGTTTTCGGAATTAGACCTGACTTTTAGTTTCCTACATAGATATATATGAGCTAGAATGCTTTTAGAAGCTCTCAGAGTTCTATATCATAATGGGACAGCCCACAGTGGAGCAGGTGCTAGGCCTAACACGGAATGTGACACCCCTTCACTCCAAAAGAAGACCTTTCACAATATTCATGACCTAGTCTCAGTTCGAAATCATATTGAGTTAGCAATGGGTCTCCAATGTCGCTTGAAACCTAATGAGTTTGCAGCAATTTATTCGCTGGTATGAAGACTACTTAGCCCATGCATCTTACCATCATTACCTCTATAACCTAATCAAACTACTACCACCGGCTATACGAGATAATAGCAGGGTGCTTCATTCGCAGCAGCTTTCAAGTTGACTCTGAAACCCTACCACAACTCTCGGTGGACGCATCACTCCTTCCAGACTTTCACAGGAGGAGTCCTTCTCAATTCAAAATGCGTGTGATCACCACATATCTGACGTTATCTAGATTACGAGTTCAACACGATGTTCTTCCAGATATGATTGAGAAGGTTGATGTGGGTCTCACTTCTTTATATCATGAGTTCATTCTCCGGCAACGCCCTCAGACAACTCAATCCACCAGCTCTAGCTAATTAAACGAGCTGGAGACCTTTCACTAGGGCTACTGAGGCCACAAAAGCTCCTTCCTCAGGCTCGAAAAACACATGTTGTGCGTAGACCATGGAACTTTGCTAGCATGGACAGGTACGCTAAAGCTTCAGCGTCTTTCAGCATTGCAAAACGAACCTGACCCTCCTCACATCATATTTTATCTTCTTTCTTCCTTCCTTTATACTTACTAGTTTATCTTATTGCTGCTGCCGCCACTGCTGGGATCAACTTGAGTTTACCTGAGCCAAGTATGGTCCTGGTCATGGGTTAACGCCCATGGCTTGAATTTTTGTAACCTTATGTGTTGCAATTGCTACACACTTTGCATCTCACGAATCATTTCTGCTTTTCATCAGCTTCTCTGCAGTCATCAGAGTCCTGGAGAAGAGTACGCTATGACTTCCATCAATTTGTTTTATGTTTATCAGAAGGGTTTGCGTCTAGAGAACAAACTATCATTTTCACCGTTTCGCCTACCGTTTTGACGCTTCACATACGGAAATCTCGAGGTTCAGACTCTCTGAGTCTTTTTTGAAATGAGTTTTGCCAAGTCTTTTCTCTAAATCAATACAAAGGCTTATAGCATCTATTCTCCATATCGTAGGCGTCGTGCTTCTTATATCGATGGACTCATCAGTTCATTTGACAGACTGATGTAGACCACCCAATAAATTCGGCGTCCGAAGGACTTTACAGCCTTTGACCTGATTTTTAGCGGTATATTCATTGCCTCAAATGTGCCTGCCCTTAGGGTGAAGCTATGACTGCTCGCGTGATCTGTACGCCTAGCACCTACCACTATTGTGCTTGTCTAACAATTGCACAAGCTCTACCATGACCAAAGATCTGGCCAGTGTGATATACAATACACGGATAAGGTAAACGATTTTGCTTCTCCGGTGCGGAGTATGCTTTTTTTGCTAATAAAACTTCCGGCCGTAAAACTGTGCTCTAGGAACTGATCAGGGGTCGATAATGTCAATATTGGCGTCAGAGCATCAGTATTCTCACTACCCAAGTGACTGGACCCGAGTCAATCCTTCCATCGAAATAGACTGATACACTTCTTGGGGAGGTACCATGTTTGTATAACACCTATTGATGGAACAAAAATCCAAATGCACATAAGAGTAAATGGATTGCACTGAGCTCATTTCTTAGACTGGAGACAACGCTTTGGGCAGGGAAGAAGGGAAACCGGATACTGAGTCTCCCGAGAAGCGCAGACATGTTCTTACGAGTACATTCTATGAGGATACAGGCGTCACTAAGCAGGCAGAAGCCTCAGTGTTGTGGAGGTTTACATCCTCTTCCAAAGTGCCAGGTTAGGAATTATGAACCACACCTCAACTCCAACCAACTGCTCACAACTACTGTACTGGTTTCTGCTATGGTGCCTCTGGAAAGCTGACCTGCTGTACAGCGAGGCGTAGTGGTATATGTCGAATATTCTGCGGCCATTCACAGACCGTGACAACTGAGACATCGACTTCCTTAACACCGTCCTTTGGTGTGTCCCGTAAGCACAATAGTTAGGTACTTGGCAGAGTAGGAGTGCCCGGGCGAAGTAGGGTGACCTAGACGTGTTACAAAGGCACCTCAATTGCGTCATATAGGGAGTTTTTGGTCGGTGTTGCCTGCTTCGAATCGCGCCGTCCCCATTATCACTGGTTTTCCTGCCTACTTCTTCAATCTCGTTCACTTTTACAAGAAACCGATCTTCGTTCTAGTCCACAAGACGATATTTCGCGTTCTCACTAGTAATCACAACAATACCAGTGTCCCTTCTTGCAAGCATCTTCTCTAAAACCTGACAAGAATTCTTGACGAACAACCAGAGTCTGCCAGGGAGCAAGATACCAACAACACTAGAAAACTTACATCGCCCATTATCATCTTAATCAAATTCCGGCACACCACAATACATCACCATTCACACACCAGTCATCTTCCGAAAATCCAAACATGAATGCCTCTACACGGATTGCGATGAAGAAGAAGTTCAGAGATGAGATACCACCAAGTCATAACGCCATCAAAGACGAGCCAATCATAAGAACTGACACGGGCATTATAGATAGAACAGGAGCAGACCAAACGGTTCACAGACACATTCTGCATGTCAAGAGTAAAAGATATCTGAAAAAATGTGAAGGCAAAGCTTCCAGAAGAACTGCTCTCCATCGTTGTCAACCATCAACCTTTCCGCTTAAGCCTACTTTATGCTCTTGAATCGTGCGAACAAAGCGAAGTCAAGCTGTGTTAGAGGCTGCTCTCTCATTGGGAACTGAGATCTTTCGCAACACTGAGCTCCTACTGTGAATTTCTGGAACAAGAGATCATGAACAGCTTCTTGAGCCCAACTTTCATCATCAACAGTCTGACACCTCTAAGAGAAGTGAATCCGATACAAGGTGTTTCTACCCGAAGAGCATGGCGACAAATGCGGCTCAAGTTACTTGGCAGGCCTCAAAGAATGCCCACTAGTCTGTTGCCGCCGGTCCTGGTCTTCCGACCAAGACAGAGAAGGAACTACAAGCAGTTGTTGTATTGAGGAAAAATCAAGGAACACTTCTACAATGTGAGAAATAGCAGAGGCTTCATCACCTGCCAATCCTGCTTGTTTGAGATGCGGATGATACGTTCGGCTCTTCCTTTCTGCGGTCCCTGTATAGACCTATACGTGAACGACAAGGAATTCTCTTTCAGAGGCCTGCAGGAACTATATGGCATCATGATCTGTGACAGCAATACCTACGAGCTTTGGATCAAGAAAGACTGTAACTTCAGTCAGAACCGTGGCAGACGCCTCTCATACGAAGGTGCGAACCTGCTCTGTCAATTGCAGTACGGCACAAGCATCGAGACACATATCCATGACTACAGCTGAAGGCTTGTCTCTAGCGCTACGATCCAACAGGCACAGACAGAGTACATCGATGCCTGTCTGTGCTTGGCTGACGCCAGAAAGCCGGCACGGAATCCTTTGTTGAATGTCAGCGTGTTCAGCACGCTGTCAGCGTACGAGAAGGAGCGACTGCAGACTGTTGCCAAAATATGTCTATGTGGGTAATGTTTTTCTGTAGACTACATCCGTGCCACGTTTCCTCCAAGTACATCTTGCAACGACGAGAGACTCTGGAGTTCGGTCATTGACAAAATATAGTGCAAGCAGATTTCGACATTCTGGCCGCTGTCGACTAGCTGTAGTTTCCCTCGAGAGACGCGACGAAATCACAGCGTTATCGTCGTCTATCGGTGGTAGCTGACCCTCGCTCTGGAGAGAATGAGTGTATAGACATTACAAAATCTCAGACCCATGTTTCGCTAGTACATTCAAGGCTCAACACAATCATCGCATCGCTGTAGCAGACAATCCTATGGCTCGTAATTTCTCAACACCCTTTGCTGAAGCAAGAAGAAATTATCGAGATAATATCGTCGCTAAGAGTCGTAAAGAACGACCTTTAGCAACCGTACCTGCCTGCAAGGTGACGTTCAAAGGGACACCAACGCCAAGGCTGATGTCTCTCCTGAAATGCCTCGGTAAGTCCAACCCAGCCAATCAACGCGATGATAGACCAAGACTACATGCAATGTCAATCAACAATTCCCTCCTTGCCGTACAACATGCACCACTCATAACTCTATCCCACCAGCCTCCGTCGGCGCCGAAGACACCACCACAATCAACATGGCCGACTTCGCCGCCGCCCAGCGCCGCGTACTTGAACGGCGCGCCGCCCGTGCAGCGGTAGACCAGCAGACAGAAGCGCATCAGCGACAACAGGCCTCTCAGACAGTCGATTTCCTACGCCTGCCGGCCTCCTTGCGAATACTTGGGATAGAGTCGATAATGTCGCTTGACACTCTGCGCTCGCCTTTTGGGACGCGCCCGGCTTTCCGCGTCGGACAGGTTGACGCCGAACTACTAGACGAGGAACTACTTTCGCTATTGAAGGAGCAATTTGGGGAAGGGCTGCGATTGTTCGGGACGCATTTGAAAGACGATTGGGGTGCTGAGATTGGGCTGGCACTGCGGAGTATACTGTGGAAACTGTCAATATGGGATCATGGAGCGAGCTATGGCGCGAGTCTACAGGGCCTGAAGTATATCGATGCGCGGAGCAGTAATACCAAGTCAAATCCCAACGCTACAAACCCTGCGACAAAGACCCAGAGAGCGCTGTACGGCTTGCTGACTGTTGGCGGTCGATATGCCTGGACGCGATGGGAGGAGCATCTCACAAACCAGGACACCGGATACAACGAACCGTCAACGCTGATGAAGCGCCTGTCGCGATTCACGACGCTGGCTACAACGATGCACAACTGCGCAGCGTTTGTTTCCTTTCTACTGTTCCTCTACAGTGGCCGCTATCGCACACTCGCCGACCGCCTCGTACGGTTGCGGCTTGTGCCAAGTTCGAACAAGACCAGTAGAGAAGTCAGCTTTGAGTATCTCAACCGACAGCTGGTGTGGCACGCGTTCACAGAGTTTCTACTCTTCCTCCTACCGTTAGTAGGCATCAGCCGCTGGCGGCGTTGGCTGGGGCGAGCATACAAACGTTTCCGCAAAGGGCTCTCCCAACTTACAACTCGCAAGACAGCTGAAGAGTTCGAAGATGAAGAGTACCTCAACGCAAAGCAAGGCGAGTTATCGTTCCTTCCTGAGCGGACATGTGCGATCTGCTACCGTGATCAGAACCCTACCGACGGCCAAAGCGAGCAGGATATGCTTGCCTCTGCCTCGGGAGGAGGTGGTGTCGTTGGGTCTGCTGCTACGGATGTCACAAACCCTTACCAGGCTGAGCCTTGCAAGTGTATCTACTGCTTCGTATGCCTGGCACAGAAGCTGGAGGCGGAGGAAGGGGAGGGCTGGACGTGCCTACGCTGTGGAGAGGTGGTGATGGAATGCCGGCCATGGGATGGAGATGTGCTCGTACCAAAGGTCAGGACTGAGAGTGGCTGGAGCAGAGTCAGCGAAGGTGAGGAAGGTGGAATAGGGGTTAGGAGGGGCGTAAGTAAGCGCAGGAGTGTCACTTTCGTGGGCTTGCGAGAAGACAGAGATGAGACTGGAAGCGGGCACGACGAGGTCGATGAAGGGTATGTTGAGGGAGACCAGGACGGTTTTATGGAGAAGCTGGCGCCGAGACCTGTCCATGATGATGACGATAACGATGAATACTGAAAGACCAGGCCCATACGTACATTGTCCATTCCACCCAGTTGCTTAGAAAGGCCTCACGAAAGAGACTTGGGGCATTGTCTGTCATGATAGGCAAAATAATAGAAGATACAATCATGTCAAAGTCTTCCAAAATACCAATTCAGATAGGCTAGCATTCCTAGAATACCTGCATTTCGCTTCTCACCTCTATTCTCAATGTCCCGTCTACCAAGATCTCCAAAACCCAGGACGATCACCGTCTATTAGGACCAAATCATTCGCGCTCACTGGGCTGCCAAGAACACAGCTGCCACTCCTTTGCACCAACAGGAGTACAGGGCCAAGGAAGATTGTAGAAGAATGCCATCCACTCCTAGCCAAGGGGAGTCCGACTATCTCACCATCCACAGTGGGTCACGCCAAATCTCACGGCCCCGTTCCATTTCCAGCATGGAGAAACGCGGAGGATTTTTGGGGCAACCCATGGGTAATTGACGTGGGCTTGAACGCTAACGTAGTACGACATGGCAAGGAATCCCACATGCACATGTCTCTCCTGATTGCCTCCGTCATCGACTATGACTACAAGGGCGATGGTGTTGGAATCTGTCTGGCTGAGAGGTTTCATTCACGGCCCTGAGGGTATTGAAGCATAGGTGGATACTCCTGTCCTGGTCTGCATCCGGACTCAGACAACAAATAGAGGTGTACGCCCGAGGCACACGCTTGTGACCCAGTCCCCAGCATTGCTGCATGATGTGTCAGTGCCGTCTGCTGTAAGCCTGTAAGCTATCCGCGTACGACAGAATCTGGCCACCCAGCCACGGGAGCACTCTTGCAGAATTGCAGACGGGATAGGCAGGTACAGGAGGTGGGCAGACGACACTGCTTACCCCTAAGATCGTGGCTTGGAGGGTTGCCTTGTGCATTCCTCGTCCGACTTGCTGGAGATGCGCGTAGGATGGAGGGAGGGAAAATGTCGCTCGCTTGGTGATCACTGCCTCTTCCTGCGGCGTGGTATGTGACCCCTCCATGCAAGCCCCTCCGTCAAAGTGCGTCTAACGGCCCGTCCATGTGTTCTGAGATGAGGGGCACGAATCGAATCGCATCGCATCGCCGTGCTATGCTTTGCAGTGCGGACCGGGCTGCGGCCATACCACCGCCGTGTTGCAGCGAAGATCAAGCAGCATGTAGCCGGCAATGATCTTTGTTGATTCTGCATCTCCATGCCAATCACACTCCTCCGCCTCCTGTGATGCGGCCCTTCTGTCTCTGTGCATGCTGTGAATCGAGTTGTGCAGCAAAGAAAACCACTCGCTCGGCGTCCCGTTCGGCGCTTTTCCCATTGGCCGTCCAAGCGGACAGCGGCCCAAAGCAGCCAATCAGATACTGTCGCTGCTCTACGTCCCGCAACCCACGCTTAACCCACGTTTTGTAGCCGGACAGAGATGGGATGGAAGCAATTTGGGTGGACAAGTCAATTACTGGGCCATCTTTGCAGCTTGCTTTGTGTGGCCTAGCTGGTCCGTTGTAGCTGGAGGGGAGGGGATAGTGGGCTGGATAGCTGTCGTCACATGTGCGGCACTAAAAGCTCCAGGGAGACTTCCCAAAGTGGGCTGTCCGTATGGCTGGAGCACAGCGTCGAGGTGGTATCGTGATGCTTTGAAGACGGCATTGGATCCACCGTGAGCCACGGAGTCAGGAGCCAGTATAATCCACTTCCACAGGAAACCAAACGCCACTGTCCGTATATTAGAGAAGGCTCTGCTCCTCCGAATCCCCAGCTGGCTGTTCTGTCTATTCCACCCTCTCTCACTCACCTTCCTTCTTCTGTTACCCCTCTCTCCTCATCCCGTCCTCCAAGAAAGAGGCAAATATACCAACGCGGCACAGGACTACAACGATCGTCTACATCTTGAGCTTCCCCTTCTCCAGTCGAGAGAGAGAGAGAGAGAGCTGCCAATTAGGTACGTCACGCCGCGTTTGCACCGACGAACGATACCTCGCCACGCTCTACCCCATCACATCCTTCCTGCGGTGGGCTGTTGGCTCCTCCTAGCTATAGGCTTCTCGCTGCATGCACACCCCTCACGTTTAGACGCCTCATTACGCTCGCATGTTTTGGAAAACAAATGATCGTTCTGTTGCTCTGGGAAAAACAAAAAGCATCAACATGTACCAGGGACAAGTGAAGAAAGAACGAAAAGGCTAACATTTACTCCGTCGAAGCTATAGGTCCTCTCACCTCTCCAACCTCCTCCTGTCTACTTCACAGAACCAGCAGGATTCTGTGATATTTACCAGGATCAGATCTCAAGGCAGATTTTGCCGACATCATTTAGAAGAGATCTCTTGGAAACATCAAACATAACATAGACACACACACACACACACAAGACAGCAAACATGGCAGACATCAAGACGATTGCCATGATCGGCTGCGGTAGCATGGGTGGCGGCATGACCCTGCTGTGGGCAGAGGCCGGCGTCAACGTCGAACTGCAAGATCCAGACACGGAGACCATGGACAACCTCGTCAAGGAGTCTGAGAAGCTCAAGACCCCAGGAAAGGTCACCCGCCACGACAGCTATGACTCTCTCATGAAGGCGCTCGACAAGCAAAAGGTGTTTGTCTGGTCATTGCCACACGGCAACATCGGCGACATCGTGCTGAGCAAGATGATGCCTTACCTCAACAAGGATGACATTGTCATCGACGCCGGTAACGAGCACTGGCAGGACACCGAGAGGAGAATGGGCAAGTGCGTCGTCAGAGGCATCAGATATGTCGGTATGGGTGTCAGCGGTGGCTACCAGGCTGCGTAAGTGTCCACCACTACCGACCCCACATCAAGCGTGCCAGCATGCTAACATCGGACAACAGTCGTCGTGGTCCATCAATGTGCCCAGGCTCCGACCCCACCACCCTCGAGATGGTGCTCCCACTGCTTGAGAAGGTCGCTGCAAAGGGACCCGGTGGCAAGCCGTGCGTGGCCAAGATTGGCACTGGCGGCGCCGGCCACTACGTCAAGATGCTGCACAACGGCATCGAGCACGGCATGATGTCGTCCGTCTCCGAGGCCTTCGGCATCATGCACCGCGGCCTAGGCATGAGCCTGGACGAGTGCAGCGAGACGTTCGGCAAGTGGAACGCCGAGGGCGAGCTGCGCGGCACCTTCCTCGTGCGCATCAGCTCGGACATCTGCCGCATCAAGGACGAGTCGGGCAGCTACGTGATCGACCAGGTCGAGGACAAGGTCGTGCAGGACTTCACCGGCGAGGAGGGCACCGGCATCTGGTCGAACCTCGAGGCCGTGGCCCAGCACGTGCCGGCGCCGACGCTGGAGACGGCGCACGCGCTGCGCCTCGCATCCGGCGACCGCCACCAGCGCGCCAACATCCTCAAGGCCTTCACCTCCAAGGCCGAGCATGCGGACACCAAGCAGCACCACTCCCTCTACCCACCGCAGCCCATCAAGGATGTCAAGGACAAGGCCGCCTTCCTCGAGGACCTGCGCCTCGCCACCTACGCCGGCTGCCTGCTGTCCTACCTGCAGGGCTTCAACGTCATCAGCAAGGCCAACAAGAAGTTCCACTTCAACGTCTCCTACCCAGACGTCCTGCAGATCTGGAAGGCCGGCTGCATCATCCAGGCCGACTACATGTCCGAGGAGATCTTCGAGCCCATCTACGGCAAGCTCGAGGTCGACCCGGAGCAGGAGATCAACCCGCTCTACTACGAGATCGTCGGCAAGGAGCTCGAGAAGACGTTCAAGTCGCTCAAGAACGTCGTCTCCGCTTCCGTACTCAGTGACCAGATCGTGCCTGCACTCAGCGCCAGCTTGGAGTACCTCAAGTACCAGACCTCGACCGACCTACTGCCGGCCAGCATGTACGAGGCCCAGCTCGACTACTTCGGCTGCCACATGTACGACAAGAAGGGCGAGGATGCCGAGGGCGCCCCTGAGGAGGGCAAGGAGCACTTCGAGTGGAAGCCCGCGTAGGTGGACTGTGACCTGGGACCTGCTGTGGAGGCGGATCGGCAGGGTATGACCTGATGATGAGACACGCTACCTTCATTCCTTCCTTGCTTCGGGGGAAGTCCGTATTCTGTACAAAGCTCACTAGCTCTTTCCTTTTCACTTTACGATCTTGAGGAACTAACGTAAAATCTTGACTCAAAACACCCACAAAACATCTCAAGGCTCTTTATGACTGTACATTTTCATGGCGCTGCTAAATCTCGCAGTGCTGCTACATTTAAGTGCCCGTTGATTGTGTAGATCATGTAATCCACTTGCAACCCCCTGGCGCGCCTATCATACATGTCTGTCATGATCCACTCACGCCCAGCTTCCAGTAAGATCGAAAAAACCAGACTGTATTCTACGTCTAGACCAACTTTAACGCCATGTCGCCAACATTTACATCTAGAATCCCAACTTCGGAACAACGTCATCTACTCATTCATCTGCTTCATCCTCTTCATCATCGTCTACCATGTCCTTCCGGTGATCCCTCAGCATGACATCCGCAGGGCCTTGCTCCAACACCCTCCCTTTGCCAAGCACGATACAGTAATCCGCATTCTTGACCGCCTCGAGCCTGTGCGCAATAGTGATGACGGTGCTCTCCTTCAACTCCTCGTGCATGACCTGCTGGATCTGCATCGCAGTCTCACGGTCGATACTCGCGGTCGCCTCGTCCAGGATGATGATCGCACTGCGCCTGAGGACCGCACGAGCCAGGCCTACAAGCTGCCGTTGGCCTTGGCTGAGGTTGTGGCCGTGCACCTCGATCTTGGTCGTGAGGTCCCAGCCCTGGCGGCCGCAGACACGGACGAGTACTTTCTCGCAGGCATCGTCTGAGTGCTCGTCTACTGGATCGAGGTTCTGGCGCATGCTGCCTGGGAAGAGGACTGGATCTTGGGCGAGGAAGGTGATGCGAGTGCGAAGGAGCTGCTTGTCCACGTGGGCGAGGTCGACGTTGTCGATCGTGATCTGACCGTCCTTGGGAAGGATGGTAGCGAGGAGGGAGAGGGCAAGGGTGGTCTTGCCTGAACCGGTGCGGCCAATTACTGCAGTCTTGGAGCCGCCTTTGATTGCGAAGGAGATCTCGGAAAGGGCAGGGTCGAGGTGTGGTGCGTATTGGATTGTGACCTTGTCGAACACGATGTCTCCGGCATAGGAAGGCCACCAAGCTGGAGGGGTTATATCGCCTGCAGGCTCTTGCTCGAGCTCTTGTAGCTCGACGACTCGCTCCACAGACACAAACTGCATCTGTAATTCGCCGTACATACGGCAGAGATTGTGGGTGCTCGCTACGAACTTGTCTGCCGCGAATAGGGTGAAGGCCATCAGACCAGGCGTGAGGTTAGTTGCAAGCGCTAGCATGGTGAGCAAGAATGTCGAAATGTCCGAGAGGAGATCGTAGCGGTACATGAGCCAAGACTGAGTCGACCAGTAGAAATGGTCCATCTTCTGGAAAGTATCAACAGCGTCGAAGACCCGGCTCTGGAATTGGTCTTGGACTCTGAAGGCTCTCACAGTTGTCAAACCCCCAACCAGGTTCCCGAAATTTGATATCAGAGGACTTAAAGAGGTCATCTCCAGTCGACGTAGGCTCTGTGATGTAGGCAAGAAACGGAAGAAGATCAGCACGAAAACAACCGTCATGAGGACTGAGAATATTAGGAACAGTGGTGTCACTGAAGCGACCACCAGCACAGATGATATCCAAGAGATGGAGAACCAGAGCGTCCACTTGAACTTATCGCTGATGCCTCCATCAATGACACCAATATCAGAGGTCATGCGATTCATGAGTCGGCCAACTGGTGTTACGTCGTAGAAGCGAAATGTAGCGGCGGATACTTTTTTCATGATGTCTTTGAACATCCTTTTCCCAGCTAGGTATGTGATGAGGATCATGATGGCTGAAGTCAGAGCTGCGAGGATGGATTCGCCCATCGAAAGCAGGAGGAAGGTGATGAGCCAAGGTGTCACATTTTCAACCGGAGGTGGCAAAAACCCGAACAGCCCATCAGATGACTTGAGGAATAGCCCATCCTGTTTAGAAAGCAGGGTGTAGATGACATTCGAGCTTTCCTGGTACGCTTCACCCCATGCCTTGACGAACCACGTCTTTGCAACGGAGGTAATACGCAGTATGATGATCAGAAGAAGAAGCAGTGCCCACAACTGGAGTCCACTAGATTTTGCCAGCTGCCAATACACCCTTACCTGTACGCTGCCCTGTGCCCTGTGCTCTTCCTCGATGAACTTTTCAGGCACGACATCCGACAAGCTCTTCTTCTGGTCTCCCGCCTCTTCGTCCGGCTTCGGATCTTGCGACCAAGTTCTCTGCAAAGTTGAAAGCTGAGCGGCGTCGTTTTCAATTATTGAAGCCTCTCCCATCTCAATCTTGACAACTTGTTTAGCAATGTGAAGGACTAGATCGGTTCGATGTGTGACCAATACGACCGTCCTACCTGACATCAACGGCCCAGTAAAGCATTGCTTTACGATGCCTTCGGCAGTCTGCTGGTCAAGGGCTGAGAGCGGGTCATCGAGCAGCAAAGTGTTAGCACCGCTGTAGACAGCCCTTGCGAGAGCCGTCCTAGCCTTTTGACCACCAGACAGACCAATACCGTTCTCGCCAAGAAGAGTAAGGTCACCTGCTTTGAATTCAGCCAGATCTGGGGTCAGCGCACAAGCATCAAGAACAGATCTGTAGCGCTGCTCGTCATACGGTGCCCCAAAAAGGATATTCTCCCTTACACTCATACTCTGGAGCCAGGCCGTCTGAGCGCAAAAGCCTACTGCTTGGGGAGGGTGTATGACTAGACCGTCAAGCATGTCCAGCTCACCAAGGAGCCCTTGGAGCAGAGCGGTCTTCCCAGACCCAATCTCGCCACAAATGACTGTAAATCCAACGGGAAATGAAATGTTGACATCCTTGAGCACAGCGGTCTGAGCGCCTGGCCAGGCGAAAGAAGCATGCTCAAGTGCCATCGTATCGCCGATCAGGGTGTCAGTACCGGTCTCCTCCTTGTCCGGCTCAGCCATGTATTCTTCAATACGGCCGACCGCAACCATTGCATTGATCCACGTGATGACAAAGCTCGGTAGGTTGCGCAAGCTTAAGTTCATCATCATAAACAGTTGCAATGCAGGAAAAGCGATATCGACACGTAATTGGTGACCAGCAACTACAGTATAAGCCCAGAAGCCTACGACAGGTGTCAGGTCTATCGAGATGTTGTTACAGAGGGTGATCACAATGTTCCAGCAAGATGTGATGATCCGGAGGTTCAGCTCTTTTTGGCGAGCGTCCATGATGTTATCAAGCCATGCACCCTGCCAACCGTACCAACGCAGATGTCGGATCGCTTCAATGAACTGCGTGATGATTTGCAGCTTGGAATCCGTAGCAATTCTCCGCTTTCGCTCATAATGGATCAAGATTTTCGCCAGAACGACATTGAGGCCTTGCGCTGCTATGATAACCAGTATAGAAAGCACTGATGTCGGCCCTAGGAATCTGACGATAAGTACTACCGAGAAGATGATTGAGATGGGTTTCTCGATCAGTTCGTCCCATTCCCAAAGTCGCTGTGCAATTTCATAGGCATCGTTCCGCATGAGGTTCAATAATTTTCCAGTCGAGGCCGATTGCTTGGATGACGTATCATCCCCTTTGCTGACGAAAGATGCAACGATGCGAGACTTGAGCTTCTGCCAGGCGCTCTGCTTTTCATTTTTGGTAGTTCCATTAGAATTGCCATTCGCTCCGCCATCTTTTTCCTCTTGATTCTGTTCCCCACTGTCGAAGAAGCCAATCTTGCGATTGAGCGTCTTCTCGTAAAGCATGGTGATCAGCTCACCTCTGCTCCTCTCGTAGCAACGCCTCTCGAACCAGATGCGCTGCTGTCCAAGCTGCGTGGAGAGAACACGAATACCAAGTGAGATCAAGGCGTAGATTATAGGCACGCTCTTGGGCACCTCAGGATCTTCCATCGCTGCAAGGATTTTCTGCATAAGCACTGGGATGGCAAACCGCAGCAACTGCCATATGAATGCACTGCCTGTGAGAATCGACAAATCCACTGCATTTGCCCTGATCACCCGGCGGAGCACAGTCCGCTGCTTCAGACTTCGAAAGTTGGCATGGAGCAGGCGATGGTGCCAATCGAGTGGCAATTGCCACACATCTTCCTCGTGCAGCTGTCTTTTTGCGCCTATGCTGATGAGTGGGCCCATCCAGGATATCACGAACCATTGAAGCATATTCAGGTTGTCTTCCGGGCTTCGCAAAGCAGACGTCGGTTCAGTGGAAGGTATGCTGATATCCTTGGCCGGAAGGTTAGGATCACGCATAGGCATTAGAAATACGATTAGAATGACGATAATATTGAGTGCTAGGATGGTGATGAAGAAGCCCATCAGTTCCTGATTTCCCCTCACGAATGGGCCTTCGCTCGCCATGTGTACGATGGCCTCCAACAACATGATCGTCAAGACCGAGAAGGCAGTGGTCCTCGGTCGTTCCACGAGCGTCAGAGCAAGAGCGATGCCCCAAGTCGCGACCGGCGCGACACGGTACGCCAACGTCAGTGAGCCCTGGTCTGACAAGATTGGTGGGAGTGATCCAGGCGTAAACGCATATATAAATCTCAATACAAAGCCCAAGGCCAGGAACGTAAGCAACAGCATCAGATAGCCAGTCCAACGTCTTTTCGATTTAAGGTCGACCTCATGCTCGGGCTCACAAATCTCCTCCACAAAGCTCCTCGTCCACTGCGGGCGTCGTAGCCCAAACAGTGCAATGACTCTGAAGAAGACGATGAGCAGGCCAACGACCAGAGGAACCGCCAACACGACCGGTTGGAAGCATGGCAGGAAGATGGCGTAGTGTTCATCCCAAGGACATCTCCAACAAATGCCTTTGAAGTGGAATCCGTCCATCCCTAGCTTGCATACGTCGTTGTCGACAGGGAAAAGTGATTCAAGACGGCCAGAAGGTGCCTCTCCAAGCGTGGGAGACTGCATGACTACGACAGTAGCCGCTGCTGCTACGCTCCACCGTCAAGAAAACCTCACTGATTAATGGGAGAATAGGCGCATCCAGCATCGTGCTGATCATAGAGAGGCGGTAAGGATTGGGGATGAGGTGAAATTTGCCATTGAATGTGCTGTTGCCTGGGAGTGGCACAGACTCATTGGGTGCCTGAAATGCCTGACGGCCTCACTGGATATACGTGATGGGTGGCGGTGAAGCTGGGGTACGGGATGCACGTTACTGAGACCCACAGAAATTCCCAGCATGCTGACACATCAGCTAGCGGATCTACCTACATGACCCCGAGACCGCCCACCGGCCACTTTGGCAGATACAATTCGTACATAGCAGTCACCGCAGGCATCTTTCGAATAAACTTGTGTAGAGACTAGTATCTCATCGCTGTGGCACGCCATTTCCTCTACAGTTGAGAGATGCATCCTCCAGGAACCATACAGTCTTCACTCGCAGCGACGCTGGGACTTGTGAAGGTCGATCAGGCGCCCACCAGTGTAGCCTCCTGCAATAGATAAGCTAAGACGCGTGATCTTGTCCAAAGGACCGAAACAGGTCTTGTCGAGTGGTACGATTCGTATATGGCAGACCATCTGCTCCAGGCGTCCGGTAAGGGACGTTGCCAGACCGCTAGCCGTGTCATTATCGCTCTGTGTGACTCTCCAGTCCTCCCAAGACACCTCAACACAAGGGCATGTTTGCTCGCTTGTCTACACTTCAGAGCCAGCCTGTTCAACCCTCCTTACTCGAATCGGCCCCCGTACATCCTCCAACCTCACTTCCTGACCTAGTGCTTCACCCCTCTGCAGAACCTCACATTGACCTTCCTGCCGTAGGGCCCAGACCAGACCGCGAATGTCTGGCATGGCATCCCTCCACTCACCGTGACCTAGGCTCTCAAGCTCAGCCTTTGATAGAGCTCTGGCAACTTCGCTAGGACAGAACGTCTTTGGCGATGTACGGGTAGAGAGGAATTTTGTGAGGTGGCTGTAGAGAGGTGAAGTCTCGTCTACTTCGGAGGAGGACATGGCTGTAGTTGGGAACTGGCAGCCTGATCGGCAATGACAGCGATGTATGCTTCGGCTGAAGTGTAGTCGCAACGTACGCATCTAGAAGTGTAGTCACACGCGTAGATGCTTGTATGTACGTGTGTATCTCTGTATGGGTGTATGTATGCGGAGACTTTCTTTCCTTGCAGCAATTGGGGTCCCACACGGACATCAGTCCCTGACACGCCCCGTGCCACAACGGCCAGCACAGTCAGAGAGTGCAACGGCGCAACGCCTCACAGAGCGTGCAGTCTGCGTGTCAAGTCTGCAGCGAACAGGTGGCTGTGCTGATACTGACGCTGTGGAAGATCCGGCTGCAGACAGACCGACTAGCTGAATCACGAACAAAGCATCGTGTAGCATCGCATAGCATGTCGAGTGTGTCCATCTAGTCCCATACGGAGTTTCACCTTAAATCCAGCCCGCACAACGCCCCCCAACGCAGCCAAAGCTGAAACATGCATTGTAGCCGAGCGGTAACGGAGGGACAGAGACTCGAAGATCTAGACGTATTTCATTTGTTTACCGTGGACTTGGGGTGACAAACAAACCGCTATTGGAGACAAGGACTTTGTTCTTTTCTGACATCTTCCCAGTGCAGTACCTGTTAAGCGCTGGACTCGAGGGTCCACGCATCTCATATCAATGCCGGACTGCAGTCCAACAGTCCAAAGTCTCCCTCCTCCCCTCCCTTTCCCCCCCGCTCCAGCGCCTGCAGAAGCCCACGAGGTTCTGACCGTCCAAAAATAGCCCAGCCGCCCGCCTCTTCTTACCGCGAGACGTGAGAGGGAAAGGCAACAGGTGGGTTTTCAACTGTATGAACGAGGCAGATGGGCGGATACCCAATGAGGGAGTGGACTTCAGGGAGTGTTGTTGATGAGTGGGCTGCAGGATAAACGCACATCCACATCTGCTGTTCCCATTGCTGCCGGCGCTGCCTGGGTACTGATTAGACTGCTTCTACTCCTACTGTGCTATTGTATTATTCATCCCGGTCAACAGGCTTCCTCCTCCCTACTACGGTCTGCTCTTGGACGCCTCTTGTTCATCCTTCCCCCCTCTACTTCACACCGGAGACACACATTCATTCCTTTACCGTGGATATTGCATTTGGAGGACAGTCTGGCCGAACCCCCTCCCACAACACACACATCTGTACACATATACACCATTGCTATACAGGGTGTAGTATCCGAAGGCGCAGGACACGGGATCCCTCAATCCACACATTTCTCCACTTCCGCCATAACAGCAACAATCGCTGCCACTGCTACATCTACCGCCGCCTCCCGTCTTGGGAAAGTGAGGCTTATCCTCAGCGTAGCTGCCTGGCTGCCTGGTTGTTGACGCCCTCGCCTTCACCCTCGCCCTTATACCATCCTGCTGCGGCTCACTGCGGCTCTGCGCGCGCCATAGACTCCAGGCGTCAGAGCCCGGATCCTCTGCTCGCCATTCTTTGCTTCCCTCTAGTCCACTCATTCACCGGTGGGGGGAAACTGCAATATCTACCCGCTAGGCCACCACCGCCCCAAAACTTGTCCCTCTATAACAAGGCACACACGCAACAGCTGGCGGATGCGATAGACAGATCACCAACATCGCCCTTACAACCACCCGGTATGGCCGAAGTCCTCAGTCCGCCAGCGACCTCACAGTCACCCTCGCCTCACAATCCCGACAATGCACCCTCGACACCGGACTTGACACCATCACCGCAACCTGTCGAGTCTCCCGAGCAGATGCAGCCTTCAGCCTCGCTCTTCCCTCCCCAACCGCGCAATCCACGCCCACAACCCAGCGAGCGCGTGCCCTCCTTCACCAAAAGCAGGATGAGTCAATACAGCACCCGCTCCTCCTCCCGTTCAAGACCGGACTCGACGGCGACGACACCCACGCCCAGCCTTTCCAGCCTCAGCTACTCCCTCGTCCGCGACTTCGCATACCCTTCCTACCACCCCATGCACTACGGCCCGCCGCCTTCACCGCCCAGCGGCGCGACAACACCAGGCTCAAACTCAGAGTTTGGGAGCTCTGGGCGGCGCATGAGCGATCCAATGGATGCGATCTGGGCTGGCTCCCTTGGCTCTTCGCGCAACGGGGGATGGGGAACCGCAAGCCCCAAGCAGGATGGCGACAGCTATGATGGAGACCCTCTGCCAGCTACCAGCTTCGGCCTGGAGTCTGACTATGCCGAGGACGACGTGGTGTGGGGTCCACGAGGCAAGCACCGCAAGAGCAAGAGTTATGCGAACATGAGCGACTACGAGCGAGGCAGGCGCCGGGAGAGCGGCAGCAACAGCGGCAGCAGTAACAGCCACCACCGCCGCAGCGGCATCCATAACGGCACCTCCACGGCGCCGGACATGTTCTACTTCGCCGGCCCCCAGCACGACCCGGCCGGCGTGGACACCCTACGCATGAGCCGCTCAGGCTTCAGCTCGCACCGGCGGGACTCCCACTTCGCTGCGGGCGGCCACAACGCAGGCGGCGCCGGCACGGGCCCAGGCCACAACACGCTCACCTCCCGCAGCTTCCACCTCCACCCCTCGTCGACCAACACCGACCTCCCGCTCGAGACACCGCTGGACTCCGCCTCCTCCTTCCCTCTCGACACTATCTACCGCTACCCCTCGCCCTCCTGGGACGCCGACGGCTACAGGCGAGACTCCCGCTCCCTGTCATCCTCGCCTCCGCCCGTCTTCAACGACCCGCCAGACGAGCTGATCCTGGATGGCAACGGCAGCAACGGCAACACCACCACCCACCTGCACCCCAGCAATGCCCACACCACCTCCTCTGCGTCTGCAAGCCGCCGCAACCGTGGCTCCCTTAACCCAGAAGACGAAGAGCTTTACTCCGGCGCCAGCATAGCGCTCTACGACTTCGAGCCCGAGAACGCCAACGAGCTGCGCCTGCGCGAAGGTCAGGAGATCATGGTGTCCTACCGCCACGGCCAGGGGTGGCTGGTTGCGGAAGACCCCACCACAGGCGAGCAAGGGTTGGTGCCGGAGGAATATGTGAGGCTGGTGCGGGACCTAGATATGGATATGTGGTACCAGCAGGACGTTGAGGACGGCGACGGGGACGAGTCCTTCACTGAGACAATGCAGGATGGTAAGAGAGCGGGGGACAAGGGGGAGCTGGCCGACGGCGTGCCTAGAGGCGGCCCGATCGATCTTAGAGCCGATGACGGGCTGGAGATGAAGAAGACGGAGAGCAGAGAGAGCACCGGGGAGGCGGTCGATGGACAGCATCAGGACGGCGAAGCGATGGATGTCAGGAAGTAGCTTTGGCTGCTTTCGCCTGTGCTTCGGGTGCTTCTCGCGCTTAGAGGTTGGACGAGCTCTGCTCTTTGGCTTGTTCACCACGCAACCCATGTCTCCTCACCTTGCGCGAGGAGCATGGTGAATCATGATAAGACGCTTTATTTTGGGGGGATTTTACTTGACGCATTTTCTCACGGAACGGAACAGACGGACGAGCTATAGGAGGAAATCTCGAATGGATGTTGGGACGGAAGAGAAAGTCGTATAGATATGCAGGGAGGCTGGCTAGCAGCTCGAGGAGACTTGTTGAATGGATATGAGAACTCTGATGATGTGATTATGCTCGCTTGCTACCCCCCGCCTCAGCCTGTCCTTGTTCTGTCATCTCATCGTTACGGGCATTTGTCATTCTGCTGCAGTGTCCTTTTCCACCTCTGCCCGTCTCCTGTATCATGGCTGCGAAGAGCACGTGGGCTTCGCTCGCATGTCGCATGTGCCTTCCCCGGCGTCGTGGTTCTACGGGCCCTTCATAGCAAGCAAGCGGCTGTGACAATTGTCTTCCATATACACTCATCACAGGCTACTATGGTCTGGACACTCCATGAAGGGTCGCATGCACACTCTACACATCCATGAAACCCGTGGCACAGGCTGCATATCTTAAAAGTGCGGCTTTGCCGCTGTGAATTGCCCTGGCCAGACCTCCCTTCACATGCGCGGATCGAGAGCAGGTTTGAAAGTGGATCCAGTTCCCCACCACTATCAGCGTCGATTTGCGACTTTCCATGTGGAAATACTACTAAGCACTGCCTCAAGACTGCACTGCTGCGGAAGGGACACTCGAGGACCTGATGTCAGTCCAGAGGAACAAAACCTGCGCGCCAGGAATTTGATATAATCCATGCGAGCCAGAGTGTGTTGGAAGGCTCTTTTGCAGTGACAAGAGCATGTTCTATTATACCCAATCGAGAACCTTCCGTTGCTTGAGCCTTTCTCAATGCATTGGGACCATGACTCTCTTGGGATTATTCCTCGCCGTTGGCTTTGCACAGCTGGTCGCCTTTCCGAAGCAGTCCCCCATAGAAATGTTAAGCAATGCCAGGATTTCGCCTCCAGTTTGGGTAAGCTCAAATGCCGAGACACCTTGCTGGACTCTGCCCGCCCACCCAAATTTTGTAGATTGTTCGATTGTCATTTCCATGTTCCAAGTTGGCATGGTACGGCAGCAGCGTTACCGGACAAGTCGAACGTATGGAGCACGTATGATTGCTACAATGAGCAGCGCGAACGCTCCCGCCCCAACCACATGGACTCCTGCCGTAGATCCGGTCCACTTCCAAAGGTTTGTTGGCAGCACTCAAGATTGTTCCCGGTACGGAGGCACAAGACTCGTACGACTAGAGCTGGCATTCACGTTGCTGAAACAATGCGCCTCATAAGGTGGAGGAGGCTCTCTCTCCTCGAGTTCCTTCGAGGCAGAAGCATCTTCGCTTCCAGCTTTGGCCGCTGATGCGGCGGCAGCAGCACTGTCGGAAGCGGCAAACTGGACACTCCGCTTCTTCGACTTGGACTTCTCCTTTTTGATCTTCTTCTCAGCCTGCTGCTGGTCTCGGATGAATGAGTTCTCCAGCTCACGGCCGAGTTTCTCTTTGAACATGTTGGAGACCCATTTAGGCGCCAGCGCCAGTAGAAGCGAAAGTTCTGCTGGAGTAAAGTCGAGCTTCATATCTGGTACTTTCCAGATGGCTATTCAGACGGTCTAGAGTTGTTTGAAGTTGGTTCAAATTTAGCGAGAAACATGGACTGATAACGTTGGAAAGTCGTACATGCTGTATGATGTCGTGTTCGTAGTGAGGTGGGAAGAGGCGGAAAAGTGGGGAAAGCTGTGCAGCGAAACTACTCTGATTGGTTGAGATTCAGACCTCAGCATGCCGTTTAGTAATGTAGACATGTCTCGCTCCAATCTCAAAAGTTACTTCCATAATTTTGATTGTGGCCAGCACACTGTTAGTCCTTACATGATCTTGGCAGAACTTCTTTACAGGCAGTGAGTTTGTCAATTGCTTGCGTGGGGCATGGATGCTGTAGGTTCAGAGCCGCCCACAACCTCATCTACACAGGTGCCTGGAGTGTTTGACGCTTCAGCCTCGTTGACCACAGCCACACTCGCGAACTTAGTCATAGTCGTCCGAGTTCCACGGTGACGGATTTCTCTTTCAATTCGTCTGCTATTGTTTCTTGCGATCGAAAGAATGAACTCCCACGGAAAAGAGCTCGTTACCTCAAAGACGTACGAGCTTACGCTACCATACGAGACGAGATTGCTTTGTCTCCATGACAGTACAGAAGATACCCGAGATAGAAGACCACCCGCAACATATTGTCCTGCTCCATTCTTCCCTTGATGGTGTCCTCTTGGAATTGGAACGCAAGATGGTCACATATGAAGTATTGTCGTATGCCTGGAGTGAACCTTTTTCAGTAACAGCATCTTCTCCAATAACAGTATTCTTGAGATCACGCAGAGTGTTCCGGGTGCCTTGCAGTGCTTGAGGTCAACAGACAACGTTCATTACCTATGAGCCGGTCATTACAAAGCTAAATCATTTGTTGGGAGACGAGATCCTCGGGACGTCATCAATCAACTCACTCTTGATTACAAGAATCCACTTCCGCATTTATTGGTGCAGTTCGTGTCGCAGAAATCTGAATAAATTTCAGCTACTGACCACATTTAGCGTTGTGAGTAGATTAGATGACCTCATGAACGAGATGCTGTCCTGGACATACTTAATGTTGATACCGCAAACTCTCCTTAGGTTATGTACTGCAGACTTGAAATTACAGATATTGCAACTAGGTAGTCCTTTTTCTTCCGCTTCTCGGACTTTCGCGAATCCTTCTGGCAGGTGCTTATGCAGACGCTTAGTTATGGTTGACTTGAGACCCGTGTGCATCCTTGGATGGTCACCTCATAGGTCAAGTTCCAAGCCAGCACCAGACATTTAGAGCCGATTTTTCTGATGATGTCTCAGTCACACATCACGAGCTTCACCATAGGCCCTACTTTGTTCAAAATCAGATTCGCTTTGAACGCAGTAGAGGACATCGCTCTATCTCACGGGACAGAGCAGACTGCTAATGATGAAGTTTTCGACAGTGAGTTAATCGTGTAGGAACCAGAGCATTGGACATTTATTATCCTACGTACAGAGAGTCGCAAGTACACATACTAGGCAGGCTAGATAGCACGTCGGTGAGGCTGAGCTATAAAGTAAGGTCGCAAGCGATCGTGTCTGCTCAAAAGAAAAGAATCCGTAGGCAGCTGAATCTACGTCTTCAAGAATACGATAGACAGAACCGTTCACATGTGTCTGTTCTTTGTTCTTCACAGGCCCGATGTTAATACTGCTTGGGGTAAAGAAACTCGCATTCTGAGCAACTTCGTCAGTGGTACGTATGACCGCCCTGTTGCGGCCATGGACATTCTATAAAAGGTGCTATACCTTGATCACCACAATACCCAGCTTGCTATGATTTTCCAAGTTACACTTGTCAGCGAAACGTTTCAGATATTTCTCGAACTAGCTTCATGTGTATATACGAGCATCGTTCTGCAAACTCGGCCGCGTTCATCGCTAGCAGTAGCAATGATTACTATAGCCTTAGCTGCTGACATCATATGTGCCATAGCAATCATTCATCCACTTCAAGAAGCCTCTAGTGACATCTAATAGAGGCTCGCGAGAATGAAGAAACGCTTAAACTGCAATTTTACGTTATGTGACTGGCAATATCATGGGTCTAGATGCTCTCTAATGAAGGAGCGACATCGCGGAGGCCATTTTTCTTTAAGCTGGCCTTAGCGCCCACCATATCTAACCCATAGCTCATCGACAAAGTGACTGTGCTTGATGCCTGGCTCTCTCTTCGCTGTAAAGTCGTCAATCGCTTCCTGCACTCCCCAACCCATCCTCTCGACCAGGAACGCCACAATTAGGAACCCGGTACGATTAAAGCCGTAATGGCAGTGGACTGCAATGGTGCCACCCTTTTCCAACTTCTCCTTCAAACTATCCGACTCTGCAAGGCCCTCGATCTTTGCAATGAAAGACGCTACCTCTTCGTTGTTTGGGGGTAGTTTCGACACAGTGGGGAACTTGTGGTATTCGATACCACTCGGAGCTAGTGACTCGGGTTTGTAGACGGGCATATCATGCGAAATATCCACAATAGCGATGACACCATGGAGATTATGAGATGGTTCAAAGCCGTAAATAGAGGCGAAGTTGGTGGGGTTGTGGACCGGATCTACCTCACGCATAGTCTTCATTGCGCGGAAAACGATTCGTGAGCCTTTGGCATCTTGTGCTTTGGGGCTGGGGCTGGTGCCAGTAGGTGGTGATTGACCAATCGGCTCACTGCATGGCGAGATCTTCTCCCATTTCGCCAGATTCTTGACATCCCACTTACCACTAGTAGTGAGATGCTGTAGCTGCCAGCTTTGATCAAGCTTCTCATCAACATGTTGTGCGTTGAACTTTTCAATAAGTCGTGCGAGGACGTGATACATATTGGCAGTGTACATGATAGCGTGACCGGCTGGTGACGGGAAGTAGGTCAGTTGCACGCCGACTCCATAAATTGAGACTCCTTCATGACTTGAAGTCAGCCGATGCTGATTTTGTTGTGAAGCAGGCTGCGGCTCGGTTACTGCTGCAGCTTCATGCGCAGTCAACCACGACATGATTGACTGTGCGTTTGAGGGTGGGGTCACATGATCATCCTCGCCCGCAATAAGAAAAGTAGGAACTCTTATCGATGACCAAATGGTCTTCGCATCTCTATCAGTGGCGCCGTTGCTCGAAGTGCCCGGCGGAACGATTGTATTGAGCATTTTCTGGAAGACCTTGGTCTTGGACTGCTCGTTCCATCTGAGCTGCAGCCTCTTTGTCTCAACATCCGCATTGACGCCCACGAAGCGAATGACGCTGCTGCTATTGATACCACCACGTTTGTCCCACATTCTGAAAAGATCGAATAAGAAGCTTGGCAGCCGCTGCAGGAATTTCACACCCTTGATCTGCTTCTTATTTGTTGGTGGGAGAAGCGATGGACAGATCGCAATGCAACCCAACACTATGTACTGATCAGCGAGTAAGTGGCTGACAGGGGAGTTGGAGGAAGCCAGTAGCGCAGCAATTGTCGAGCCCATGCTATGTGCGATTAGAACCACTTTCTGGCCATTACTTGCTGAGCCTGTTGTAGCTGACTTCTCTCTGTAGCGCTCAATCGCAACAGCAACAAGCTCAGCAAGAGCCTCCTTCGTATACGCATTGTCCTCTTTTGGTGCAAATTCGCTTCTTCCACATCCGGGAAAGTCGATAGCTAGACACGGAGCGCTATTGACGAGAGATTCAAGTAACTTATGGAATTGAGCGACGCTGCCTCCAAGGCCATGAATAAAGACGAGGAGTGGCAAGCCTTCTGGCAATTTATCTGCATGCTGATGTTGGGTAAAAAATGTGCGGATCGCCGGGTAAGTGGCAACAGAAGTTTTATAGCACTCGAAGGTAGAGTTCTTCCTCAACAACCCGGGATCTGTAGTCTCAGCATCGAACTCGCCAGTCGTACGAGTACGGCCACGGAAGAGCTTGGTGAGGAGATATGCAATGCTTGGGATGCCCATTGCAGCTGCCGCGATGGTAATAGTCCTTGTATTCACCGTCATGCTGCTGGGGAAGATGGCTGATATAGCGGTTGAAGACGAGATATGCAGCCCGCGGTGGCCTTCACGCAGTGCCTCAGTAGTCACAGGAATATACCAATAACGCTTCGCCAGACAAAGTGGTGCTTTAAGGTACGAAGGTGAATCGTCTGCTGACCGCTTTTGAGTAATGACTTGGCTTTTATAACCTTATTGCGATGACAGCGACGCAAGTAAGCCCGTCTCGAATATCATTTGTAGCTGAAGTTGTTTTGACAACTGGGCGGTGTTCATTCCCTGGCTATTAGATCAGTACGCGGATATCTCAGCGGTAAGTCTCCAATTCATTGTCCTGGATGCCGTCTCGAAACAAGTAAGTATCTTAAGGCAATAATGCGAAACTTGACATCGGGAAACAGAAGCAGTTATTTATCATGTCCGGTACTCCACGTACACAAGTGTTTTCTTAGCACTCATTGTTGTCGGCGTGAGCAGCAGGTAAGTATAGCAAAGTAGACATTGTTGAATTTCGCTGGGTTATTATTACATGTTCCGTCAGAGGACGTTCCGGACTGCTCGATCAGCGATGTGACAGACAAAGCAGTGTCAAGCAAGTGGAGCAAATTGGACTGTAGACTGACACCAGGGTCTTCAGAATGTTCTGACACGGAAAGCACGTGTGGCTGGTAAGAAACGATCATTCGAAGGTCATCCTTGCTTAAGCCTGAGGCACTAAATTATCGATTCCTATACACTGACTTCTGTCATCTTGTCTCAATCCTTTCCATACGCCAAGCTCACCCCTCTAGCCTGAGGCACTCCCACAATCGATTTGCAGACACGGCTGGACCCGGGGTTAATTCGGATTCGGTCGCACACAATTCCATACACATCAAATTCGTCTTGAATAATTATTCTCACGACGTCCACGCCGCCGCTCTTTAATCAGACTTCTATATCCTTTTCCGCCTCCGATACAGCCTCCAAACAACCGCCAAAATGCCAGGTGTCAGCGTTCGTGATGTCCCTGCGGACAAGTTCATCAACCAGTACTCTGCCTTCTTGAAGCGTCAGGGCAAGCTGCCAATTCCAGGTTAGACTTCACCATTGCAACAATCGCAAGAGATGGACAAATACAATGAACGTAATTTTGCACTGGAAACTCTTGAGTGTGACTCTGCTGTGCGAGCGCTGCGAAATTCACCCATCCATCATGCATGCGACAATGCGATGATCAGGAAGAGAAGCTTTTCACATGCATGCTTTGGGGGACTAGCCAGCAGCGCAATACAAACAGTAAAGAGGCAAAAGAGATACCTGAATCCCGTGTGGAACGGGGGACAACGTTTTGTCAATGCATAACAGCAAGACTGACAAAACCACGTCTACAGGTTGGAGTGACACCGTCAAGACCGGCCATGCCAAGGAGCTGCCTCCTCAGAGCATGGACTGGTGAGTATTCTCTATTCTTCTCGTCCTTCTCTTACACCAGTTTCTGATACCTCTGCAGGTACTACGTCCGCGCTGCTGCCATCGCTCGTCACATCTACCTCCGCAAGACTGTTGGTGTCGGTCGCTTGAGGAAGGTCCACGGCAGCCCAAAGAACCGTGGCTCTCGCCCAAGCCACCACGTCGACGCCTCGGGTGCTGTTGACCGTAACGTCATGCAGTCACTGGAGAAGATCGGTGTCCTCGAGCACGATGAGGAGAAGGGTGGTCGCCGCATCACCCAGTCCGGCCAGCGTGATTTGGATCGTATCGCCCAGGCTACGCTTGAAGCTGAAGAGGAGGAGGAGGACGATGATGAGTAAACATCTCTTCTTAACCTCAAAAGTTAATGAAGCGCTGGGAGCACGGCGTTCGGTCCTGGGGTTTTTGAAGATTATGACAAAAACCTTGCTAGGGAGGGTTCATGTAGAAATTCGATCTTGAGTCAAATGTCCAGCCAGTTCCCAGCGACCATCCGTTCGTACGCTCTATCTTTATACCATCTCTTCTACTCGGCTTCCAAATCTACGGTCACCGTAGACCGTCGTCACTAGATGCCTTGCACGTAGATTCAAAACGTAAATCAAGCACTCCCAAGGCGAACCAGCTCGTCCTGGTGGTCCTACGCACACAATCGCCGCTGACATGTTGAAAAAGAAGTACTGTTACGACGGTGATATGATTAGAACCATATTTAATCGAGATTAATAACTATATAAATCGGGTTTGTGGTGATGAAGTAGCGACTAAGCCTGGCTCAAGATAGTCGGAAGAATGGGTATCTTCGAAACGCCCTAGCCCAAAGACCACAGCTCCACTGTAAACAAGTGCGATTGATTGGAACACCCTCCAATTGACCGAAATGGCAATAATCTGTCGCTATGGAACAAAAGCCAAGCACCCCTTTCTTTCGCTTGAACGCAAGATTGCTCAAAACAAATGGAAATACCAAAACACTGACTGACTGTTCCCTTCCTGCACCTTGTAAGGCGCTATACATATTAAGCTAGAATGCACGTTCACATGACCACGCATTCTTTGCCCCTAGATGACATCCACGTCATTGCGCTCCTGCCAGTCTTGAACGTGTATTCGCTCTTTGCATCGCTGTTGTTGAAGCCAGATTTCTCTCTGCCGTCGCCCTCTCGACTGCTGCCAGGGCGTAGGGACATTCCGGCTTTGCCTCGCTTCTTGCCGTTGAAGAAGCCCATCCGCCTCGCACGGTCAGTACTGGCGAAGGCGGTCGTCTTCCGTGCTGTAGTCGCGTTAGAGAGCGAGCTGCTTCGTCTTATGTGGCCACGTGAGTACCCTCTCGACCCTGGCGGTAGGGAAGCTTCAGCGCCTAATGCAGCAGAAGATGACGAGGAATTGGATGGCGCTGGAGGGTGCCAGGCCGTGATCGGATGCGCCACGTTGCCTGCGCGTAGTTGCTGCTTGTGAAGAGGGAGCGGCACGTAGTCGGACGACTGTGTCGGTGGGAATAATGAGGCTTGGTTGCGGAAGGCTTGTATGTGGGGAGGGACCCGTCGAGTGGCGTTGGGACTGCCGCCACTGCTAGAATGAAGGCTGCGGGCCGACATGCTTGCGCTGCCACCAATGTGGGAGCTTGTTAGGCTACTATTGGGGTGGCCGGGTGGGTTGAGAAGGGAGGTGGAGTAGCGGTTGCTCATCATGCCGTAAGGAAGATTGCCCGTAGCTGAGGTATCCCAATTTTCAGAAGGAGCGGAAACGCTGGTGGGACTTGCTGCTGTTGCAGAACCACCAACATTACGCGAAGAGGAGCTAGGTGAGAAGGGGCGTGTCGAGGGAGGTCCTACCGGACTGACATTCTCCCAGTCGCCAATAATGGAAGGAGGCGGGCCACTGGCTATCGCGTTCGAGTATGCTCGTTGCAAAGACCGCGGAAGTTGATTTTGCTGAGGCATGTTGCGTGATGGACCTGCCCCAGCGCTCACATTCTGTATTGATGAGTGCACTTGTGCGGTCGAGGCAGCATCTTGCATGACAGCCTGCTGCCAAGGTGACAACGTACTAGCAGTCGACTGTGGTGGATCTGATTCCAATCCAAAATTGAAAGTCCCAGACCTTGACACAGGCGAGAACATTTGCTGTTGCTGCTGCTGCTGCTGCTGCTGTTGTTGTTGTTGGTCGAATGTGCCAACCCTTGATACTGGTGAGAAAGTCTGCTCAGTATCCCACGGGTCGCTTCTGGCGACCGGTGCAGTCATGGGCTCAGACATTGGGCTTGATGCTGCATTCGATCCGATGTTTGTGATGATCGAAGGACGAATGGGATATTGTTTCGGCGCGTCTAATCCAGCCATCGCGCGGTATCTGCTTGGAAGCGGTGCATTGGGTTCCTCCGTATATTCCGGCAGTGCCAGAAAGGTACTGCCACTATCAACACTGACGCGCTCCTGTGTGCGCTCTTCCATAGCCTGAAATCTATGTCTCTGCAGATTGCTTGCGGCGCGCTGAAGCGAAGCTGGTGCCCGTGGTGCCGTGTTCGAGAAGGGTTCTTCGACAGCTATGTCTGCTGTCTCGTTTTGTTCCAGGAGATCTGGCAACGACCGGGCTGCGTCTGAGCCTGTCATTGAGTGGAGCGAAAGCACAGATCTCCTGTTCGCGTACGGCGTGCTGGGACTGTTATTGCCAGGCCCACCGTTCGGGCTGGGAGCTCTCACGTTCGGCCTCCCAAATGTTGTAGCAGCTCTTCCTAGCGTGACTGGCCTTTGGCTCAGGCTCCCTGTCTTGCTTTGATTGACAGTCCGTCTCCTCACCAAAGCAACCGCCTGGCCTGCATCAAGCTCCTCTTCCTCCAACATCTGAGGCGGTGACTTTCCAAGAGTCAAGGAGAAGGTCTGGCCTGGCTGTCCTGCAAATTGCTGATCGAAGTCGAACATTATTATTCTGCCGCCTTCCAGCTCTGCCAAGGCTTCCTCAGGTAGGCCGGGCTCTACCACACCACCGGGGCTTACTACGAGCAATCGACCCTGTACTTGCGTTTGATTGTCGCGTGAAGTTGGCAAGCCACTCTGCGAATGCATCCATCTAACATCACTGAAAGGGCATCCATACCCTTCATCTAACTCGTGGTCGATGCTGTGGGCTTCTATTGATGTCTCGTTATCCTCTAACTTGCGGGGCACGATGTAGAGTCTGACAGTACGATCGTTGACGATCATCGCAACAGTATCGCCATGTTCATCGATCGTCGGGCATGAGTGTATAGCGGCACCCAACCCACCACAGGTCGAAAGCGGTGGTGTGATCACGACAGGAAAGTCAATGTTCCCGTATTGAAGGTCTTGTGTGTTCAATATACCAAACGTATCCGCTAGGCCATTCCATGCATACAACCGCTCATTGCAGCACGCCCTATTCTCGCGCATGAATGCCGCATGGCTGCTGTTGCGGATGTTTTCCGGATGAAGCAATTCCGAGCACCAAGCTTCTTTCAGCTCAGTATGTGTAGGGACTCCCGTCTCTGACGCCGAGAAGAGTGGGACAGAAACAACAACAGTAGACGAGACATTGATACGTGTCGTAGTCCCCAGCAAGGTTGAGCCGTCTGCTGAGAAACTCAGTCGGTCCATACGTATGGAACGGACGGCTCGGCGGTCAGTCGGGAGGGCATTAGGATCGAGCGAGAATATTTCTATGCCACCTTCGTAAGCTGCAGCGAGTAACCCACCTGTTGGAGCCAGAGCAATACAGTTGGTAGGATAATCAAGCTTGACCGAGCGCGTGCGCCTCACATTAGGGCCTTGAAGTGAATAGATGTTGACAGTATGCTGATCAGCCAGCACCGCGAGAGTACCTCCACCATCGACAATCTCTACACCAAGCGGTCGCCGTTTTAGCGCAAAGTCCTGGCTAATGCCGACAGGTAGCGCTGCAGTCTGCAGAATGAAGAGCCTTGCTGAGTTGAAGGCGGCAATGCGTCTACCATTTGGCGAGATCGAAAACCCAAAGGCCTCACCACCTGGGAACCCAGCACTTGCCGTTGCCGTGTTGGAAACGAGCTTGATGATATGGATTCGAGGTCGGTTGGGCTCATCACCTTGCAATGATTGCCAGCTGTATCGTACACGATCTTTATTGTGCGGTATATAGGCGGTATTGGGCGTCGAACTTCTCCTTGAAGGCGGTGTATTCTTCGCGATCGAGCTCACTCTGCCATGATTTATGTGATGATATTGTATTGGAGTGGATGCACCACTGGAACGGAACTCGGTCTGTGTCAGTGGAGGTGAATGCTGGAGAGGTGTGGCTACATCCAAACTCTCTCGCTGCAGTGATGCCGCCTCGTCTTGATGGACCGAATCGCTTAGCTGTGAACCATAGTCGGCGTTTATGCTCCCATTTTGCAGTTGCATGTTGGCCAGCCCATCAGCCTCCTCGCTTGTTCCCTCAGATGCACTCTGGTCTTGACCCATCTCGTCTCGTCTCTCCTGGTCCGAACTGGTGTTATCTTGTTGACCGTCGTGCAACTCGTCTTGTGAACGACTCCCTGCGACCAGCCCTGAAGTGTCGCTCTTTTCTTCCGAATCTATATCAGACACAACAGCAGAGTTGTTGTCGTGAAAATGAGATGCGCCAGTGGAAACCCGTTCCAACGTTTCCTTGAGGGCGCTTCTACCGTCTTCAGAAACTCGATTTGCATCTGAAGGTGCCCGTGAGCTGTGTCCATCGTCACTGACCGCCAGCCCTAATGACCCATTAGATCGCAATGCATGATTGCCAGTCCCAACGCGCATCTCATTCTCCGTAGCCTTCTCCTCCTGCTCTTCATCTTCGAAATGAATCCCTTCTACCTGAGGTAGATCATCGCCACCCCCTACCTCCGCGCCATCTCCCATCCGTGGCAAAGCATTCGACTCCTTAGATGCGGTCCGTCTACGGTTCTTCCCTTCAGGCGGCAAGCTGATGGTGCTCGAAGGACCCAGCGGCCAGTTGTCGCGCTCGTGCAGACCTGTGCCGTCCATCTCTACCAGACCACCAGTGATTGCCCGTCTCTCATCATCAGTCAGGCGCTCACGTGTCAGGCTCCAGCGTGCAAGCATGCGCCCATGGCTGCGGTCTTGCTCGCTGGCGAATGTAGAGACGGGCATTGTGCCGGGCGAACCTGCGCTGTATTGATAGATCCAGCCTTACGTCGTGACACAGCTGTGAAAGCAACAGGTACGTCTGCTGAAGGATAAGTTCCGTCGCCCGTTGGAGCAGCGGCCGTGGCCAGGCCTGCTTTGGGCCTGTACGTGTCCAGTTACGTACGGACAGAAGTGAAAAGTACGGTCCAGCGCGATGCTTGCAGGTCGTCCTCGTAAACGGCGTGGACCGGCTGTTGCAAATCGTATAAGCGAGGCAGAACCAACGGTTGTGATGGCGCGATCGGTCAGGTATTGCAGCGGTAGAGCTGAGATGCAGGCGTCGTACGCGCGTTGAAGCGGAAGCTCTGTGTGCTGCTATTATCGCTGCTGCTGCTATTGCTACTGCTACTGCTACTGCTACTGCTACTGCTGCCACTCCTGCAGGGTCGCATTGCTGACAGTCGCTCCAATCAGGGGCTGGCTTGCCGGGTCGCAGCCTTAAGAAAAGAAGAGATACGTCTTTGTCGCGAGCGCGAACGAGGTTTGATGCAACGGCGACTGCAAGTGGTCGAGGGCGCGCTATCGGATTAGCTCGCTGACGCTACTCACATGCAATGAAGCGGCAGACCGTTGGCGATGCAATAATCGCGAGCAGGGTAAATTCTAGAGTCTCTGTGGTTCAGCCCATGAACCGCTGTCACCAGCGCGCTGCAGACGCCGGTGCCCTAAATTTGGGACGGTCAGGGTTTGGGTGCATAAACGAGCCGTGCGGCAGGTCGCCTGCTCCACCTGCCAATAGAGGGGGCACGGCCTAGTCCTGGACCGGACGTCTTCGACACTAGGTGGAATAAGTCCACGGCAGCACGCAGCACAGAGGGAAATACTGTGCTACACGTCATTACGCGGTTTGAATTCATGTGCAACAGTCCTCGTATTTGATCCCCGTGTGATTTCCGACCTCTTCTCCTGTTGCTCTGCCCTCGATGGCGACTTGCAGATTGCACTCCACGTCGACGTAAAGGCAGAGCCGAGTGAAACTGCACGCCACGAGTGCAAGCCACTTCAATACTGGCGCACCCTTCATTTGACGCTTATTCCTTAGAAGGGTCAAAGGTGACGACGGCTGCTGCAACCACGTGGAAATGACAATCTCGACACCAGAGCTATACCTTGAATGCGGTAGTGGAGGCGATGGACACCCACGGCTTTGCTGGTCGACTAACAAGCTATCCAAGCTGCATGCCAACCGGATCTACTGCTTCTTCTGCTTCCGCCCTATTTGATATGCCATTTGAAAGGCCGTTTACATGCCCGTTGGCGCCTCTCGCCTCCTCTTCCTCCTCCCCTACCGGCGGTGGGCGCCATATCATAGCTGCTGCAGGATGGTCGGGCAAGGGTTCATGTTGCCCTTGCTTCTCATACAGATTCTCACGGTACGTTCCCCCAGGCACATGATATCCATCCCAGAAGAGGCCTCTTCTTCGCAACTCCGGTATCAACAGGTCATTCACATCTGCAAACGTTTGAGGCAAGATCGCGTATGCCTGTGAGACAGTGTTAGCCAAGACTGGCGATCCAAGGGGGTGGTGGAGTACTCACAATATTGAATCCATCCACATCTCCCTCCCTCACCCACCTCTCCATGTCGTCTGCAACCATCTCGGGTGTGCCGACACACATGGCGCCCAGTCCTCCCACCATGATATGCTCTGCCAGCGTCTTCTTGGTCCACTTGCCACCATTGATATGAGGTGCAGTCTTGATCAGGCCTTCGATGTAAGACTTGATGGCGTTGGTTTCAACATATCTGAGCTCCTCGTCGTCATCATACTTAGCCATGTCAACTCCCGTCCAGCCTCCAAACAGCGCTAGAGCGCCCTCAGCATCTCCGTACTGGATGTAGTCGTTGTACTTTGCCTGGGCTTCTTCAAGCGTCCGGCCAAGTATGGGGCAGTACTTAGTAAGGAACTTGATGTTTCGAGGGTCCCTACCGATAGCTGCGGCCTGCGCCCGAATGTCAGCTATATTCTTAGCGATCGCAATAGGGCTATGCGAAGAGACGAAGATAGCCTCTGCATTCTTCGCCGCAAACACTTTGCCCGCTTTGCTGGTGCCAGCCTGGTAGATCACAGGCGTGCGCTGTGGTGAAGGTTGACAGATGTGCGGGCCGGGCACTTCGAAGTATTTGCCTTTGTGGTTGATTTCGCGTACAAGAGACGGATCTGTGTAGACTCCAGACTTGCGATCAAGTTTTACCGCATCAGACCGCCAGGATGAGTTCCAGAGTTTGTACACCACTGATACATACTCTTCACAGATGGCGTAACGTTCGTCATGCTCGGGTTGTGCTTGATGGCCAAAGTTCCTGGCGGCACTGTCGAGATAGCCGGTCACAACGTTCCACCCTACCCTACAACCAAGCAAGTAACGATCAGCCATCGCAGCTCTGCGCGTCCAGCAGTGAAGATGGGATCTTTCCACAAACACACTACCGCAAGCAAACATGATCAGACTCACCTCCCCCCACTGAGATGATCGATCGTACTCAATCTCCTAGCAAGATGATATGGCTGCTCATAACTCGTGCTGACCGTGATGCCAAACCCGATACTCTTCGTCGCCGCCGCCATGGCCGCCACTGCAACCACAGGCTCATTCACGGGCCACTGGGCGCCAGACTTGATGGCTGGAGCCAGATTCCTTGGACCGCCGTAGATATCATACCCGCCTAGCACATCGGCAATGAAGATGCCATGGAAGGAACCCTCTTCCAGGAGCTGTGCGAGTGAGACCCAGTGGGAGACGTTGTTGAAGTTGGCGGATTGATCGTCAGGGTGGCGCCACAGGCCTGGTGACTGGTGTCCAGAACCTGGTCAAAAGATTGATTGTGTGAGTTTCTGTCGGATTATACAATGCTTGTCTAGAGATTGCTGCTGGAGGGTTTGGTGAAGGGAGATATACACATTTCGACAAAGGCATTAAGTATCAGCCTTTTATTCCCTTGGCCTGCTTCACCATCGTCTGCCGTTCCGTTCCCATTCACGTGACTTGCTGCGCCATTTGTGTTGCTATGGCCAGTCACATATGCCATTGTGGTGCCGCCAGTCCGAACAGGCATTTCTGACAGTTGATCGATCATGTAGCCGTATATCGGCTCTTGTGGCTTTCCTGCAGCTGCCATGCTGAATGCACGACATATCTACACATTGGCTGGACCGAAGAACTACAGAGCACGCATGCTTGCCTGACTGTGGCGTGCTTGCAAGCGTTGGCTTGTTTGGCAGAGAGAGCTGGCCGTAGGAAGATAGGACCCTAACCCTAACCCCTACAGTACTTTGATGCAATCTTGGTTGCTAGTCTATGATCTATCAAGGAGGATAGCCCTTGCAACTTCTATGATTTTCTAATCCATGGCCAGACTAGACTACCAACCCCCAGAATATAGTCATTATAACTTGCAAGACAGCAGGCATGGAGGGACGTTAGATTGTCATATTTGAGGAGAATACTTAGCTAGGGAGAGATGCAGATTTAACATGAAAATGCTTATAGGACCTTCATCTCTGAGATTCATCATAGGAGTTTATAATATACATAACGCAAATTGCCGAATTTTCGACTTCGTTCTAATGTAAAGGTGCAAACTTCCTCAAGAAGCTAAGCAATTGTTAGCATCAATCACATCTGGAAATTAACAGGATCGTGACAAGGCTTGGACTTACTGGCTGGGACACTCATACCCACTAGGGTTGTGGTGCAGATACAGTTGATGATACTGCTCAGCATCCCACCACTGACCAGCTGGCAGGACCTCTGTGGCAATAGAGCCCTTCCACCACTGCTCGTTCGCCTTCTTGGTGACCTCCTCCGCAATCTGCTTCTGCTCATCGCTGTGGTAGAAGATACCGCTGCGATACTGCGAGCCAGCATCTGGACCCTGCCTGTTCACGGTTGTCGGGTCGTGCATACGATAGAAGTATTCGAGTAGCGTGCGGTAGGACACTTGTGACGGGTCGAACACTACTTGGAGGGCTTCGGCATCTGTTGCGCAAGCATGCCCGGTCAGTATCGAAGATCATGAATGACGAGGTTTTGTTTCCGCAACTCACGTCCTGTCCGCCCAGAGCACACGGCGCGGTAACTTGGGCTGTCTGTGTCTCCCCCAATGTATCCGACTCGCGCATCTAGCAGCCCTTTCTTCTCAAAGTCCTTACGGTACATGTGCTCTACTCCCCAGAAACAGCCGGCAGCCACTGTGCATTTCTGCGCACCCTCAGGAACGTTCATGCTGGTGGCTGCTTGGTCGGGTGCGAAGCGCATCGTGCTCGAGGTGAATGGGCGGGTAAGCTTCTGAATGATTGAGTTCATTGTGAATGGTAGTATTGCGATCGCAAGGAGTGCGATGAGCTGGGTTGGTAACTTCAGTTTGAATAAAGTCGTCCGACAGAGTAGTTGTAGATGGCTGAGGAGGTAGATGTTTGAGGAAACAAGAGTTCGAACGTCAGCGAGCTATAAGTAATAATTTGCCATATGCAACTTGAATTTATGAAGGCTCTAGATGCGTGTCTAGCTTGGGATCTTGCTGATGTCATGAGTTGATGGCCTCTCGCCACAGCATTGTTGCCCCGCCGTTGATTCCACATCGTTGGAAACATTTCTAGAGATTTTACTTTGAAACTTATACGAAATACAAATACTTCTATCATTAGAGCTACTCAATCATTCAACCCCAGATCAAGCCGGGAATGAATTAATCAGATTACTTTTGGAATACACTGCTAATGACTTGCCGACGCTGAAATGGTATTATGGGAAAGTCAGCCATGTTATCATTCCTCCCGCACTAGCCATCCCTTTATTTCTTCCTGTAAACATCTCCAGTCAATCTGATTTCGTAGTCTGCATCCTTGCCCCTGCCTTGCTTCTCCTTCTCACGAACCAGCGGCAGAATCACACGTCCGAACTGCTCAATTTCCTCATCGTAATGCAGGAAGGCGGTCAGTAGGATATCCACCCCCAGAGACTTAATCAAGAGGATGCGATCGACAATCTGCTCCTTGGTTCCAATGAGCTTCGTCTTGAAACCGTCATTGTATTGGACCAAATCCTCGAACTTGCTATTCGCCCACATGCCAGACTTGTTCGAGGCGCTTGCGCCTGCGTTCTGAACTTGCTGCCTGAAGCCCTCGACTGCTTCCTTGTCTGCCTTTCCTTGAATCTCTTGCAGTACGCGGATTGCTTCTTCCTCGGTGTCGCGCAAGATGACGAAGCTATTGAGCGCGAACTTGATCTGACCTTCACGACCATGCTTCTTTGCCTTCTCACGTACAGCCGCGATTTGCGTCTGGAAGCCTTCAAGGGTATTGCCGTTCATGAAGTAGTAGTCGCTGACAAGGCCGGCGTTCTCCTGTGCATCGTCACTATTACCGCCTTGGAAGATCTCTGGGTAAGGGCGGCCTGGAAGACTGAGCGGCTTTGGCTTAAGAGGATAGTTGTTGAACTGATAGAAGTCGCCCTTGAAGGTGAATTGCTCCTCCGACCAGATGCCTCGGAGGCATTGAATGAACTCGCGGCTGCGACGGTACCTCTCTGCATGGTCGAGCCACCATTGGCCAATGGACGTGAACTGTGTTCTAAGTTAGCTTGGTCACGGCGATGATTGGAATAGTAGGTCTAATCTTACCTCGAGCTTGAACCATCCAGAGACAACATTCACTGCAATACGGCCCTTGGAGTAATTGTCAATGGAAGCAATCTGCTTAGCCGCAACAGCAGGGTTCCATGGACCAGGAAGGAGCGCAGCGATAAGCTTCAGTCGCTGAGTAGTACTGAGTAAGGCCTGCGAAAATGAGACAGGCTCATGCTGGTTGTCGGCACCATATCCAGCCATGAAGCGGATTTGTGAGAGTGCATACTCGAAGCCCACCTGTTCTGCTGTCTGGGCATATTTGATATTGGAGTCGAGATCCCAGTTCGTCCGCTGCGGTATCTTAGAGATCACAAGACCGCCAGACACATTGGGGACCCAGTAGGCGAATTTGATACGGTCAGGATCGGCATTGAGCTTGTCGGCATGGGCGAGAGGGTCTTCCGCATAGCCATTCGATATGACGTTAACACCATTCAGTCTGTTTGCGAGGCCGTTGGAATTTCCATTAGGTGGAGTGCTGGGGTTAGATTCCGGCTTGTTCTGGTTGACGGCGACAACGATGCGCTTCCCGCTCACCAGACCGGCTCTCATCTTGTCAAGTGCGTCATTAATGCCAGCGAGTCCGCCTTCTACTACATCGACAAGGGGCAGCTGCAAGCTCTTTGATATGAGTAGCTCTTCGAGCCACTGGACCGTAGCTTCCCCAACCTGAGACGATTCATGGAATATCTTGATGGGGACACTGTGTAGGACAGTTGTACCAGCGGGTTGCTTTGGCAGCCCAGCAAAGCCTAGGAGATGTGACTTAGGCCCGTAAGGCGACTGCTGTAGCGCTGATTGCAAAAGCTCGGCAGTCTCCTTGCCGGCCATGTCGATGGCAAATCTCAACTTGCCTCCAGTCACAGCTTTAAGGATGTCAACTGCACGTTGCTTATCGAACTTGTCGACCAGGAAGTCGGCGCCGAGTTCTGTAAGGCGCTGACCACCCTTGGCAATGTCTGCCACAGCCGCAACCTTCAACCCAGCATGCTTAGCGAGCTGGAGAGCAAGCTGACCAGTTGTTGTGTTGGCGCCCCAGATAGCGAGCCATTCGCCAAGTTGAGGTCGTTCCGATGCTGATATCTTAGAGAACAACTCGTCGCGAATGTCGAGTGGGACAGCTCTAGGATCCAGGCTTCGAACCACTGACAGGTAATCTGGACCAGTCGGTGCTCCTTGCAGATGATTGAAGTTGAGTCCAAAGCTGATGCCAAGGGCCAACGCTGCCGCCACAAATGCCACACCAAGTGCCGCGCCTTCCTTCACTTCGATGCCTTGAGGTATGCGAGCGACGTTGTAGTCCGTAGTGACGACGTATTCCTGATAAGCTGCCTTTCTAATGTCACGGTAATCGGTAGAAGGCCCGAAGACGACGTCGCCTTGCTTGACTCTGCTGGGCCTGCGCGGCGCTCTGATGACAATGCCAGCAAAGTCGCGACCATTCACCCACGGGTAACTTGGCTGGCCGAAGCCGTAATCGGCGCCTTTCCAATCGACAGGATTGAGGCCAATGGCAAGCACTTGAATGAGGATTTCATCGTCATCTCTAAGTTCAGGAATATCACTCGCTTCCAGTGAGTACTTCTGACGCGGTCCATGTAAAAGGAGCAGGTCTTGCTGTGGCTCGGAAAGCTTTAAGAAGCTATCGTGATGCTTGGAAAGGCTCTTCGTATGGCCATTGGTGTAGCCATTGGCCTTAGCATCGCCGTTCACTAGGTTTTTGAAGCTACTGTTGCTTGTTGTGGCATCATGTCCATTGGTGAGTGCTTCTTTGGATGATGGTTGCCGAGTATTGAACGGCAACGACTGTTCCTTCTTTCGGCCGCACTCGTGATCAGGCCTGAGGGAAAGAAATGGCGAGGATGACAGCGTCGAAGGCATAATTAGAGGAATGATGGTACCCAATACCAAGTAACATAGCAATGCAAAGGAGAGCAGGGAAGACAGATCAGGATTGAGGAAGCACTGAACTATCCATAGTAATACTGCATGCATGAGAAGGACGGTATGACAACATTCTTAGCTCCATTTGCGCAAGCACTTACAAGAAAAGTCTCAAGATGTAGTGAAGATAGAAGAAGCCTAGGTGAGGTGATCGACGCGACAGCATTTGCACCTGCGGTCTACTGATGGCGTGCTTCATCCCCCGCTTGATGCATGTTAACAGACCGACCACTCTGGTCCCCATAGCTCGATAGACACGTGGAGCTGTGATACACGTCTGTATGTTAATTGGCTCATTTCGTCCTGATAAATCTTCAAATGGTGAAGTCTATTCAAGCCTGCAAGTAGCTCGATTGAAGTGCGCATTTGAAGTCCCAAGTCCTAGGTCTATGCGAGAGTGTCCCAGAAAGCAGTACTGGCCATGCTGCGTCGGAGGAGGCAGCTTTGTATGCATGCAATTTACCGTGATATCCAGACGCATCGTCACAAATCTACACATGAAACACACGATTGTATAAGGTGGCCCTCTTCGTCATGGCAAAACGGCATTTGGCTGCTTCTTGTCGAAAAAGTTCGAAGGTCGGATCGAAGACGTCCTATTTGGCCTTGCTAGCACCTTCTGGGCGGCGATAAGGGAGGTTGTGCGATGTTGTAGCCATCGAAGTCAGCCAATTCGGGAAACATTCTGATTGTACAGCGCACGCAATTTGGGGCCTGCATTGGTACTTCTCGTGTTGACACAGCAGAACGCCAAGCACGTGCGATCAATGATCCCTTGCAAATGCCGAACGTCATCTCATCGTACAACCTCAGGCATCAACATCTTCCCGTGATGCGCGATGGTGGTCCATTTGAAGAACGATAGCGTCTTGAGACTTGCAATCGCGTAGCATCCATGGCTGTTTGAGATCAGACCGTGATCTTTCCACAAGCTTTCTCATCAATAATTGGCGGACAAGGTGTACTGAATACCGGAGAGTGACCGTTGTCCTTGCTGAGCGAATCAATGTTTGTGGCCAATTCAAGGACGAGCCCACGCATGTGGGCAACTCACTAAGTTGTCTACTTCACTGAAAAACCATTCCCGAGTATTGTTACTTGGACCAATCTTGGTAGTATAATATCAGGTGGTCGAGAATTTGGCATCCATTCGCAGCCTCAAGAGTCTTACGATTTAGGCAACAGCTTGATCGCCGTACCGTTGGCGAGATCTTTAGTGCAGATCTACTTTCCGTCCCAAGTCTAACCTAAATTTATCACTCCTCGGATGGCAAACACACGTATCACACGTTCTGGGGCGAAGAAGACAGAGATTTTGCGAAAACTTGAGACGGTAGACATAATAGACAACACTGGCATAGGGCTGCAGAACCCAGACAGTACAATAAATGCATCAGGCTCCATCTTACAGCCAGTCCTAACGGTTGACAGCACTGGCCTGTCCAAGGCTGATCTAGACTTACTACTTCTGAAGCAAGGAAGGCTCCGTTCGTCAAATGCACAGGTCACAGTACTGAGTCAAGACCTGAGTGGATCGCAGAAGAAGAGCAGCCTGCTCCTTGCTGATGCAGCACTTGGAACTTTTGTCTTTGCCCAAGAGGAAGCCGGGACTGCAGTCTGCATTTCTCCAGATGGCGTCTTGCTGACTTGCTCTCATTGCGTTGCAGGGAGCTCAAAGCAAGCAAAAGGTGCCGTCAGATGGCTGGTATCAGCTTCAGGCGAAGCTATTGAAGCAACTTGCATTGCTTGGGACGCCTTCCGAGACTTGGCTCTCCTGCGTGTCATTACAAAGAATGAGCCGTCTCTGGAATCAGAAAAGACGAAACCTACAGCCTCCCGATTCCCTTTCGGACGTGTTGCTTCGATGTCACCCTTGGTTAATGCAAAACTCATCTGTATCGGCCATCCGGGAAGCGAAGATCTCGAGGCTTCTGAGGAAGGCATTGAGACAGGCTACGATGTGCTACATATAAGCAGGGGACGGTTTCGTGGCCACCAGCCAGACCAAGATCTTCAAGATAATTCAGAGATCGGGTGTCTACAGCATGATTGTTGGACATACTGGGGCCATAGTGGCGCGCCACTGATCGAGCAAAGTAGTGGAGAGATTGTCGGTCTCCATTCCAGTTGGGATGATGAGACAGGTATGAGACGAGGTGTGCCTCTCGAGGCCATTGCAGTGTTCCTGACCAATCACAGACATCTTCTTGGCATGGTGATTGAGCCTTAAAGGAGGATCACACGTATGTACTGAACGATAGACAGAGTGCGAACGCGCGGGAGATCAACACCTAGTGTATCTTATCAGATGTTCTGCATCCCAGCTTCATAATTTCTCTGCGTGGCATAGCGCACAGGTGGGAACAGCCGACTTTGTCAGCACGCGGGGCGCCTGAGTCATTGGCTGCAAGTCACAGCCTGCGAGGAAAAACCCAGCACCCTCGACACATCAAAAAGCGGGCACTTTCGATTTGTCTTGTCTCTCTCGACCTCCGCCTCGCTCGTGCGCCCCTCCCGACTTCGCAGCGACATCGGTCGATTGGATTCGCTATACCAACAAAGCACTACTGTCATCACGCATACACTTGGCTGACATGTCCTGGCATGCAGGCACTTCATTTGATGGTCCACTAGGCACCGCGGCTGCCGCCGTGCAGTCACCTTCGCAGAACCATCACTCTCCAATCACAGAGCGCAGTCTCGACGACAGCGCAAGGCCGAATAAACGCAAGAGGACCTCAGTCACTGAGGGCAACAACAATGTCAATGGTGTGAGTGAGGATGGAAGCCCCATGGGCAGCGGCATTGGCGGCGGCAACGTCAGCAGGGCGAGTGTAAGCCTTAGCGTCGCGGATGGCACAAGTCCTTCGGGTGCTGGGGCCAAGGTTAGACATCAACCCGGTGTCAAAAGGGCTTGCAACGATTGTCGACAACAGAAGGTAGGTTTTAACACATACCCAATTCCTGTGCGGACGACGGGAGAGTGTTTCGCTTACTTATATTCCACTACAGCTCAGGTGCAATGTTGTAGCAGGAACCAATGGCGTCGAGCAGCCATGCGCCCGCTGTGTCAAGCACAACCTTCAGTGCAGCATAGATAATGACTTCAAGCGTCTCGGGAAGCGTGCGGCTCACGATGAAATGGTCAAAGAGTTGGACGCGATGAAAGCGAAGCTTGCAGAGTACGAAGCTATGGGTATCCAGCTGCCGTCGCAAGCGGGTCAAAATGGCCGCAATCAGTTCCCTGGACCTTTCTCGCACAACGGTGCGCCCATTGCCAACATGACGAATCAGCCTTTTCTCGGTCCTAACGAGGCGGCAGCGTCCCGTAGTCTCCTTGATTTGAGCCAAGGGTTCAGGGAACTGGCACCGACTTCCTTGCATTCAATCACGCCTGGTACTAGCTCGAAATCGCTAGGGTCTGTCTCTTTGACGGACGAAGAGATGCAGGAGCTTTACGGCATATATTTCACCTCATTTCATCCATTTCTGCCTGTGCTAAGCCCTGATTTGCCCTACACGAGTTACTACCATCTCCACCCGCTCTTGCACTGGACAATCATTGCTGTAGCAGCAAGGCGGTACGACCGCAAACCCGGTCTACTTGTTGAGCTGCAACAGCCTCTCAACGAGATGCTCTGGACGACGCTATCACAAGTCCCGCAGATCTATCATGTTTGCAAGGCACTGGCCTTGCTTGCCACATGGCCCTTACCGAATTCAAGTACGAGCCAGGAGCCTACCATGATGCTCACCGGCATTATGTTCCAGCTAGCAATGCAATATGGTCTGCATCGACCTTCTCATGCACAAGACTTCAGCCGTTTTCGTATTGAACTTCGGGAAGAGGATATTGCGGATCGACTTAACACATGGGCGGCAATCAACATTGTTGCACAAAATGTCTCGACTGGACAAGGGCAGCCACCATTGTCGCGTTGGGCTTGGTTTACGTATGGGCTACACTTAGACCGTATGAGGCCTGAGCTGCAGACTCGCTGTCAGATTGAAAAGTTCTGTGACACCGTCACTCGAACGATCTACACGATGCAACGCGACCACATCGTAGAGGTCGATCAAGCTCAGAGAGGTTTGCAGATCGACATGTATGCGCGAGAACTAGGCGAGATGGAGGTCACTATTCTGAGTACAGGCTCATCACGTAAGTGTTACACCTTGCTAATGATCATTAAACATATGCTAATCTTTTTCAGCGGTCGATAAGCTTTATTTGAAAGCTGCAGCCCTCCACCTTCGTCTCTCTGCTTTCTTCGACAAGCCCAACCAGCCCAACTACTACGGTGATCTTCGCAACGTTTACATTGCTGCTTCAACCATGCTGCAGACAATAATCGACTTGCCGAAGGAAATGCTCCTATTCATCCCACGCTATCTCGAGCAAATGATTCTGGCCGGCGGTGTCACGCTTCTCAAGATTCTGAACTCGTTCTACGCCACACAGGTCGACGTGCCAGCCGGGCGTACGCTTTTCGGTCGTGCGGTAGGCACACTCCGTGACCTTAGTGTGCGCTCAAACGATCTTCCCCAACGACTGGCGGAAGTGCTTGCGCAATTATGGCAGTCTAGTGGTGGAAGTGAACAAAAACTCTTCCCTGAATCCCGCGCCAGGGCGCCGGATGATAGCCTCCAACTGAAAGTCCGCTGCCGATCGTCACTCTCTGTTCTATTCGACAGCATCTGGCGCTGGCGTAATCAGGCTGGTGATGGAGAACGACGAGACCTTTCCCGTGCAGTTGAGAATCCAACAACAATTTCAGATCTCGAGTTGCATGCGAGGAATACACCCCAACCTGGCGGCGCATTTGCGAGCACGCATGGTCTGAGCAATGCCGTTCCTGGTGTCGGTGGAAACCTCAATGTACCTGGTGCTAACCTACCGGCGACCGGACTACCTGATATGGGAGCCGGCACGGGAGGGTCAGACTTGGATGGCTTAAGCTGGGAGAATAGTTACGGTGGTAATGCTGTATTTGACACTCTCAGCTGGGCGCTAGATGGGAACCTAAACTTTCCTAGCACGTTTGGCACAGAGTTCAATCTCTAAATGAATATCCACATCGATTGACGAGAATGACGTTGATGATAGGCCACGGCGTTGTCCTTGATTAGCTAGTTCAATTAGCGCTTTATTGTGTTGGCTTTATTGTCAGGTGTTGCTCACACTGCAATCTCCTGCTGATAGATATCCTGACATATTGGAATCCTTCCTGTATATCACTCTATTTGCCTCTGCGAACGTGCGCGAACTGACTATCAGAAATAATGGTCGACCAGAAGCGTGTTGGATTTCCACTGTTTGTGAGGCATCCTGAGGCTCAAATGATTAGAGTCAAGGGAATATAGGGAACCGTACCTTTCAGAGTGGAGGCGCTAAACAGCCAGATAACCTTCTAAAGGATTAAGATGCGGCTTATCGATGTTGATACTCTTCAAATTGAAGAATTTATAGGCCCAGATGAGCTCTTCTCCTACGCCATACTCTCACATTTGGGGGAAAGAAGAAGTATCTCTCAAACATATTGAGAGCTGCAAAGACCGCAAATCGAACTCATACTTCAGCTTAGATGAGTTCGAAGCCAGAGGTTACAAAATAGAAGATGGCCAGATGCAGGGTTGCCTCAAAATCGGCTACTGTTGCGAACAGGCGAAGCATGACAACATCGATTACGTCTGGATCGATATCTGCTGTATCGACAAGTCTAGTAGCGCCGAACTTTCTGAAGCGATCAACTCGGTGTATAGATGGTACAGCAAGGCGGAAATTTGCTACGCGTATCTGGACGATGTCGCAAACCTCGACGAATTCTGCTCAGCACGCTGGTTCACCAGGGGCTGGACGCTGCAAGAACTGCTTGCGCCTCGGAAGATATACTTCTACGGCACAGGCTGGACTCTACTCGGTTCGAAGAGGAGCTTGGCAGAGACCCTGAGTAAAGTCACGAGGATCGAGACATTGGCTCTCACAAACCCATCGACGCTGTCAGAGTACTCACAGCACTTTTCCATCGCTGAGAAGATGTCTTGGGCTTCGCGTCGCAAGACTACCCGAATGGAGGACCGCGCGTACTCGCTCATGGGACTTTTCCATGTCAATATGCCCTTGCTGTACGGAGAGGGTGCTAAAGCTTTCCAGCGGCTGCAGCAGGAGATAATCAGAGAGTCGACAGACCAGAGCATACTGGCCTGGCAGTGGATAGAGGACGACACTGACTCGAGGATAGAGTGCCGACGTGAGCCTCTACTCGCACCGTCCCCAGACTACTTCGTCGATAGTGGGGACATTGTGCCTTGCAACGTGCTCAGTCCGATGCATCCCACGCTAACCGCGAGTGGTTTGAATATACATGTCCCTCTCATTAGCCATGATTACTGCCAGCATGCAGTGCTGAACTGCAGGTACAAGAACTCTGTCATCGGGCCAGTGGCTCTGAACCTGCGAGCTGACCAGACGGGATCAAGTCGATACATAGTGAACGATGGATGCTGTCAACTTCAGGAATCCGACCAGATGGGAGCTTCAGCTGAGTCGAAATCAACCAAAAAGCGGCTTATCACAGTCGAGAGACCAGACTGTGGTTGGGCACCGGTTGCGGCCAATTTATCGATAGCCCTCTTTGCTCTCTCGAGTCATATGCCACTGGAGCAACGCCGCTGCCACGAGAGCGGCTTTGCTTTCTGGCTTCCCCAGCTGACAGAGCGGGCGAGCGAGTTCAGGCTACTAGAGAATCCTCTGCAAGAAGTGGTGGAAAGATTTCGCATCTTCAGCTTCCATATTTATGAGGTATGGCCCGCCAGTGAGCGTCAGCTCGAGGACGGGCTTCTCAGAGTAGAGGAGGGCATTTGCGTTCTATCCATCCGCGTTGGGACATATTTCGATGTGGCATGCTGCATCCGTGTCGACAGACCACATGATGTCTACATGACCGCTGTGAAGATGGTGCACCGTGGAGAAAGCCAAATTGGGGATCTTATGAAAGCCATGCATAAAGACAACGTCCCCAAAGGCACCTCAGGCACTAGCTATTTGCGATTAGGGACCGTACCAGGCTCCCCAACATTCAGTATTTCGTTCAGGTGGACGTGTTGGTGGGGTTCGCTGGATTTGTGCTATCAGATTTGCATTTGAGAATGATTACGATTTTGTCACGTTGCGATTGAACTTGACAATAGAACTCGTGGCAAGCGTTCCAATCTTGCGACTTAACAGGTTCGCAACCAGACCAGCAGCAATACAAGACCGTTATACATCGTGGGAGTCAAAACCTCCTTGGCGGCCAGATGAGGTTCCTGACAAGACGCGAGACAAAAACATATCTGATGATACCCATAGTTTTTACGGCGACATCGGGTAAATGCAGATTGTCATGCTTTCGTTTTACCCTTTTCTAGAATCACAGGCTCTGGCGCCATGGCTGTCAGCAGCTCGAAGATTTCCAAACCAATTCCAACAGTCAGAAGCCCTGCAACGATCAAATCCAGGACGTGTACGCCCCACCAGATATGTTGTACACCCATGAAACAATTATTGAACTCAAACCTCCACTGGCCTTCTTCATAATCCCACCAAGCGCTAAGTAATCCAGCGTAACCCGAAAACTCACCCATCATGCTGCGGACTGTGACCTCTCTCACGCCTGGGAAACCGGAAGTTTTAAGTGGATTTGCGAATCTGTGTTTGAGGAAAGAGTTCGCTTGCCATTGTAGGCTGGACACGTCGCTCTCTGCGTCTTCCTCAGCTCCAGCAACGAAACCGGGTTCAATAGAGTGGTAAGTATCACATCCTTCATGGTCGTGACCGTTCAGTATTATGGCCTGACGTTTGTGATCTGGGCCTGTGATAAGGTCCAGGATTTGGTCACTCATGAGTTTGCTAATATGATTTTGCTCCCTGATGCCGCCACCTTCGTGAGGAGCAAAGTAGGAGAAGAAAGGGCTGTCCACACAAATTCCAATGTCTTTGTACAGCGGGACGTGTGTTAGCAGCAAGGTTGCAGAATTCTCACTTGAGGGTGAGGAGAATGTCGCGTTCAAAAAGTCCAGTGTTTGTTGGCGGAGATGCGGTTTGAAAGCAGGCTCATCAAGATTCATGGTGTTCAGAATGACAAGATGTAGCTCAGGAGTCTGATCTCTCAGTAAGGTAGATGAATGTAGCAAACCGCCTCTCCTGTGCGATACTCTGAACGGCTCTTGTGTCGGAATTCGAAAGCGTATGTCCCAGTTGACCTGTCCATACTCGCCTTCGAATCTTTCGACCCGATTATCGTCAATATCTCCAGCATATCCAATGTCATGGTTGCCAGCAACAGCCATCAACCTCCTTGCCCATGTTGGATCTTGTCCGAGCATCTCTGTGTGGCCACTCACCCCAGTGATGCGAACTGGAACCTTTTCCGCACGCTTAAACACTGTGTTCCAGAACCTATATGATCGACGCCTGAATTCTCCATCTGAAATCCATTGCGACCCTAGCAAGTCGCCCAGGACTACGGTATGCGTCGGCTGCGTCCACCAATGGACTGAGCGGTAGATGTGCGCCAGGTAGAGATCATTTCCCCACAAATCCAATGCCTTCCTATATCCCTGGAAGAGCTTACACAGATCTTTTCTGAATGCGTCTTGCAAAGCAGGACCAGCTGTCTTCACGAATGCTGCAGCATCGCCCTGATATAGCTGCTCCTTCAGTATCTCCAGGCTGGGGAACTTGGGCGCATCCGGGTTCGGCAGGGAAGTGTCTCCTTCAAGCTGCGGATCGCCCAGTGCCAGGAGTCTGAATGGCGCAACTTCTGCCGGCACTGCGGCAGTCTGCGAGCCGGGTATGATACATGCTGCTTCCGCTTTTTTCGCTTCTGGAAATTCACAGCCCTGGAGAGCTGGGTAAAGGTAAAGACATGTTGTTGCGATCAGTGCCGGCGGTAGGAGGAACCGGAACAGGAGGAAGCAAAGGTCGGCGAGGCGCATCGAATCATGTCTTCCCGTGGATTGAACCCTGGATTCGAAGGTGGTGGAGTGTCAGAGGCTGCTAAAGAGATAATCTCTGCATTATGTAAAGGGAAATTTCAGGAGCATCATATCGGACGGAAGTATCGGTGTTTAGATGGGCTGTACGGGAACTAGCGGCTGTCCGCATAATGAATCTGGTGTCTACTATCTCAACTCTCCTTGGTTTAAGCAGGCTAGACGTAAAGCACGTCGTGAGATAAGGGTGTGAAGTGACCGTTGAACCTCCATTCCAGTGATGAAGATTATTTCTTCAAGTAAATGTTGAGAGTAGTAACGCGGATCACTGAGTTATGAGCATCCACCTTGCACCCAAGCAGAGTTTGTAACAATGATATATTCCACTTGCACTTCTATGTCTACCCATCTATCTACTTACGATCGACAAACTGGCTTGTCCATCTTCATGACCGTCCAGGCATTTCTCCTGCACGGATCGAACCACATCAGTAGTTTGCTTTCTCGGCTCTCCTAATGCTAAATCTCTGGCCTAAGACCACCCACTCGGCAACTACGATGGCCAATCTGAGAGCTTTGGCACCTTTCTCGCTCTTCTCGCCACTAAAAGCGGTTGATACCAGTCCTTCGCACTTCTCCCAATCTATGAAGCCCAGGTTGTCTACAGTGTCTTTAGTAATCAAGCGGTCCAGCAGCTTCCTCAGAGGGCCTTGATCAGCCCAATGGAAAGGCGCTGAATATGGGAACTTTTTCCTTTCATATAATTCCTTGGTGATGAACGGCTTAGCGGCCTCTCGTAAGATCCACTTCTCAATGAATCTGCCTCCGTCTTCTTCTTTGCTATCAGGCGTCCAGTGAATCTTGACAGAAGGTGGAAGTTGGTTGACGTACTCAGTGAATTTGTGGTCGAGGAAAGGCGTGCGTGCCTCGATGGAATGAGCCATCTCTGTCCGATCACCTAGGCAGGAAAGGAAGATATTGCTAAGGTGGCCTTTGGACCAGATGTACTGCGCCGAGTGTACCGGATGCCAGGAGTCGAGAATTTTGCGTCGGACAGTGCCAGGCATAGCATTGGCCATGGTTGCTTGTGGGTTACATATGCCGAAGGTCTCGTCTGTCCAAGAGGCGAAAAGATCTGGTTGGAATGCCGCCATTGATGCGCCGGTCGTGATGTTGTTGAGCATGCGACGAGGAACGCTAGGACCGCGTTGTGATGCATCGGCGCCGATACTTTCATAATATCTCCGATTGAACTCCTCCGTGATGCCTGCGTGCTCCTCTCGCTTTGCATTGTCCAACGGATTGCCGACCCAAGACTCGTCCGGTTCGCGAAGGTAGTCGGGTAGGAACATTGGATAGCCCGCGAAACCCTCATCTGCGCCTTCTCCCGTGAGGACGACTTTGTAGCCTTCCTCTCTCGGCACCTCGCTGAGTGCAAATTTGCCAATGAAGTTGAGATCAGGGTTGTGGTGCTCGCAATGCCATGTTGCATCCTCGAACCTAGAAGCTAGGGCCTCCTCATCCATTAGCTTCTTCTTGAACTTTACACCCAGCCACTCAGCAGTCCGATTTGCGATATCCGACTCATCAAATCCGGATCCTTCGTCGAATGCAATGCTGAAGCACGTCACCCGCTCCTCTGGCCCGGCAGACCCGATAGCTATGCCTTGCTCCTTGACAAGATGCGTCACCATGCCTGCGATGACCGACGAATCAATCCCGCCTGACAGATATATGCCCACTGGCACATCAGCTCTCAGCCTCAACTTAACGGATTGCAGCAGTCTGTCTCTCACCCCTTCGATCATCTCATCCGCAGTTCTTTCGTCCTTTTTAGTCTTCTTGTCCGGAAAGTCTAGGTCCCAATACTTCTCTCCCTCGACAATCTCCACCTGCTCCGCGCTAGCTTTGCAGACCAACATTGAACCAGGTCTGACCTTCCTAACACCTTTGAATAGCGTGCGTCCATCATGGTTCCATCCAGCCTCCTTCAGACTCCTGACGTCCCACTCGGCCTTCCACCCCAGCGGTAAGAATGCTTTGGCTTCAGCAGCGACCAACAATCTACCCTGCTGTACCGTCCAAAATAACGGCTTGATCCCATATCTGTCCCGCACAGCGACGAACAGCTGCGTCTCCTCATCGTAGAGCACGACAGCAAACTCACCACGCAGGTGCGAGACAAAATCCAGGCCATAAGCGCGATAGAGTGCGATGGCAATCTCACTGTCGCTGCGTGAGGTGAAAGCATAACCTTCCTCCTCCTCCAATTCCCTGCGCAAGCGATCGTAGTCGTAGAACTCGCCATTGACGACGGCATGGACCTTACCGTCTGGGCTATGGAAGGGTTGTGCGCCGCTGGGTGAAAGGTCGTTGATGGAAAGGCGGACGTGGCCGAGGGCTACATTGTGTTAACCCACATTTCAAAATGGCATGCTTCTGACGTATACTAGACCTAGGCAACATGGGAACAAACGAACCAACATGACAATCCTTGCTGACCCAGATACCCCTCGCATCTGGGCCACGATGCCTGATCATGTCAAGCGATGCATCGACATCTTCTTCCAATTGACTGTTTTCTTTCTGCCCATGCGTGCCGCTCCTATGCTTGTCTCCATGCCGAAGTTGCAATATACACGAAATTCCACACATATTTACTTTGAGTCAGGTGGTAATTCAATCCAAATGAACAAAGTTCAGCATGCGTAAGTACTCATTGACATCCGATAACACCCACCTCACTGAGTGAGAAGTGAGCACGAAGTGACGTAACTGCCTAGCACGACGGGTACATCAACGAGAACTGACAGCAACGAACTACATCTATGGTTTCTGGACCTTGCTGCATTGTTTAGCATAAAAGAGCGTGATATGTCGGTTTCTAAACCTACGAACTGCAATCGCAACTGTATGATCGCGCGTAGGCGACTACAACTGCTGTCATCAAATGCAAGCATGATTTAGATAGCAGCCACATGTATCGGTCTCCCAGTAATAATGTATAACTGCATGTTTCCACGTCGTTTGGTACCTTGGCCTAAAGCGGCAACAGTGACGTTTACATTGTTTACCATACGCGCAATACTCGGATATACCTGAATTGAATTCTTATCTTATCGTACGGTTCTAGGACCGGAGCACCTTTCAAATTTATAGCACACCGACATTGAATGGAAGACCACAATAAACAGCCACTTATTGCAATGTTGCACCATGAACAAACAGTTTAACATCTAATAGACGTTTAGGCATCATAACATAGATCTCATTAGAATCACATCACAAAAGGCTTGCGTGTCCATCTTTCAATAAAGACTAGAGAGAGCACAAAAGCAACTGGCTCACTCGCCTTTTCCTTTTCTCCTTTTCTCCTTTTCTCCCTTAGAACGCCATGTTTCGCATTAGTCTTCATTAATTGACATCAGACGAGTTTAGCGTGATAGAGAACACTGCACCTAAGAGTAAAGCTTCTTCTCCACGCCAATCATACCGTGCACATTACCTTCGGCTTGAGCACTAGCAGTCCTGAATTCAAACCTGACGTCGCCACTGCGAACCTTCTTCTGCAATTCAGAGACGCTCTCACAGCCGACATCCTGTAAGCTGTGCTGCACACCGGCAATGAGGTAAGGCACGAACTTGGTGACTGATCCCCTGTCGAGAACCGATCCAGAGACACCCTGGGCCACGAGCAACCTGTCACCTTCGCTGAAATACCTGGCAGTGCCAGCATTCTTAGCAGTGTTACCCGCCTTATCTGCAGCAGTACCACCGGCCTTCTTGTCCTCCATGGCATCGATGGAACCCATACCGCGGTAGGTCTTGCGTAGCTGGCCGTCAGCGCCAACAACGTATGCGCCAGGACTTTCGGTGGTTGCTGCAAGAAGACCACCCATCATCACAGTGCTGGCACCAAGTGCAAGTGACTTGACAATGTGACCTACATTCTGGATGCCACCATCCGCGATGCAAGGCACACCGAAGCGGGCGGCAAATTCTGTAACACGGAAGACAGCAGTGGCTTGTGGGCGGCCAACGGCCATTACTTCTTGAGTGATGCAAGCTGAGCCTGCACCCATACCAATACGGAGGCCATCGACACCCGCAGCGATAAGGGCAGCGGCTTGGTCGCGGGTGACGACATTACCTCCAATAACCTCCAAGGCAGGAAACTTTTCCTTGATCCAGCGGATCATGCTGATCTGGTATAGGGAGTTTCCCTGAGAAGAGTCAAGGATCACAATGTCCAGGCCAGCATCGACCAATGCCTGCAACCTTTCCTTGTCGCTCTCTCGTGTGCCAATAGCCGCTGCAGACAGCAGCTGCTTCGTTCCTGGTACTTTGGAGGCGAGTGGGTAGTTCAAGTTCTTCATCAAGTCGCTGCGGCTGAGGAGGGAGACGAGGTTGCCGGATGCGTCGACGATTGGCAGCTTGCCTTTCTTGCTCTTGTACAGAATCTCGTTGGCTTGCAGTAGATCAATGCCCTCGCGGCCAGTGACAAGGTCTGTGGACATGACTTCCGTAACTGGAGAATCGGCGTTGTTGTGGAACTGTATGTCGCGAGGGGTGACGATACCGACAAGTTTGGAACGAAGGGTACCCTGCTCTACATTACAGGATTAGCAGGTGTTGGCAATGCTCAGCATTTAGTTTGGGAATGATTGAACAAGGGTCAGAGGGTTGATGTCTCCACTCCGCACAAGGCACACTGGCCTTGCGCTTGCGGTTGAACGAAAGTTATTTTAAAAAGGTTGACATCATACAAAGTTGAGACTCGAACAAGCGTAAACACTTACCAGTGACTGGGTATCCTCCAAATCCCCACGTTTCCTTAAGCTCTCTAACCTCTCCAACGGTAGTAGATGGCGAAATGACAATAGGATCGAGGATGAAGCCGTTCTCGAATCTCTTGACCTTTCTGATCATTTCAGCCTGTTCGTCTATGCTGCAGTTGTGGTGAACTACACCGACACCACCAAGTAGCGCCATGTGAATAGCCATGTCGGTTTCGGTGACAGTGTCCATGGGTGACGACGAAAGTGGAGTCTTGAGCTGGATGTTACGAGTGATGCGTGATGTCAGGTCGACGTTGATCGCTGGGAACCCAATGTAACCAGGAAGCAAAAGGAAATCGTTGTATGTAAGACCGCCAGTCTTGACTGGATCCATAAGCTCGTGGACTGAGATACCATCTTTTGACTTGTACTCAGTCCTGAGCAACTCAAGAGCCTTGCTTACGTCCTCGACTGGAGCATCCTCCTCAACATGACCATTAGCGATCTTCTGCACCTTGTCGAGGCTAGCAGCCTGGCCCTGGGGCTGCTTCAGGTGCACGCCGTCCACAGCAATTCCGTTCATTTTGGTAGATTCTGACTTTTAGGGGACGAGCTTTCTATGTGATAGTATTAGCGGTTTTGCTCAATTTCAAAAGCCAGAATGCAATTGTAAACTTACCCCAAGAGAAAAGAAAGAGAAGGAGAAAGGGAAGAGAGAGAGTAGCGAGGTCAGCTACCTTACGCTGTCTGCGAAAACTCGGACATGCCAAGATTTCAGAAAAGTTCGATCTTATCTCAGATGATGGCAAATGATCTTATCATGCATGTTATCAGCTTGCCAAGCGCTTCGCCTCGAGCACGAGTGCGTGTAGAAGGTTAAGCGAGCATTGTTTGTTGATGCCGCAGTCTTTTCCCCGTGCAACGAGGCCTCGCTCTATGAGACCATCCGACGTCGTCTGCATTACAAAGGCTTATCCGTACATCTTCATTCTTCTCCTCGTCGCCGTTACCACTTTTGGATTGCGGTCTGCATCACTTTCAGTGTCGAGAAGACATTCATTTGACGCCGATACTGTATAACAATGCTGTTCATACCATCTGCGCGCGCTCAATGACCTATGCGACGAAGTAGTATGCGACTGCTCCTGTCTACTTCCCATCTTACCTGAAGCGCTACTGCTGTTCTTCAGCACACTTTTTATTGCAGTACAACGCAACACACGACCACTGCGACAGCATCATGCCTTCCCATCCAGCATTTGCCTCTCCTACGTCCCCGCCTTACAACCGATATCGCGATCACAGCCCTACCAAGTCATCTCCTCTTCGGCATGCAGTTTCAACGCGCTCGGCTCATTCAGAAAGTGAAAATTCTTCATTACCTTCACGACAGGGTACAACGAGTAGCAATGCCAGCTCTGCATATAGTACAGGCGGCTACAGTGGCTACGACAGCGCAAGCGATCCATTTGTGAGCCGGAATGCTCAGACCAACCAGGGACTAAAGCGAGACCGCAGCGAAAGTCCAGTCAAGAAGAACGCTGCCTTTGCGAAGTGGGAAGCGCGGGAGCGTGACGAGCAGGAGTCACGGGGCCAGCCAGAAAAGTCTTCTAGGCCACTTGCGACCAGCATGAAGGGTGATACTTCGCCTACGAAGGTGCGCGAGCATGATTGGAGAGGTAGCATTGGGCTAGGTAGGTCTGAGAGCCGTTCTGGCTTGAGAGACATCGAGCCTAATGCTGCACCTACCACCCCAGGTCATACAAGGTCTGCTAAGAGTGATCTTCAACTTGACTCTAAACAGACGATCACGAATAGCGGTGCCCGATCTGGGGATAAAACTTCACACGCACGAGCTCGGTCTCATGGGGATGTGGCGAACTTGAAATCTCCAGAGTCTTTGCTGCAGAAGAGCCCTGGCTCATCAGCCCAGAAAAACTCATTTGCGACTCTCTCAAGGAGTGACAGCATCCGTTCGCCCACTAAATCACGACGAGAAGGGCACGTCCGTTTCAACAGTACCGATTCTCCTAGCCTGCAAGTCAACGACGAAGATCTGGCTACTTTCGCAAAGTCATCGACATCATACCTGCGTACACTGGGAAATCTGCAAGAGGAGAATATCAACGAGGATCTGAGCGTCCATTCGCCTGAAGAACAAGTTGCTGGGTTGGCAGGACGAAGAAGACTCCAGCGGTCTGGATCAGTCCGTCCAAGTAAATCGAACCAGTCGCAGTTTGCATCACAATTCGCCTCGACGCAGTGGATGGACAAACAGAGGAGATATCTCCAAGCCTATGAGTACCTCTGCCATATCGGTGAGGCTCGTGCGTGGCTAGAAGATGTCCTCGAACCAGATCAACTCCCACCGATCGTGCAACTCGAGGAGGCTCTTCGTGACGGTGTAACGCTTGCCAAAGTGGTTGTGCGCCTAAGCGACCGTTTCTCACCACCAGAACAACGACAACTAGGAAGCCTACGCATCTTTACATCGCCTCGATTACAGTTCAGACATTCAGACAACATAGCCATGTTCTTCCGTTTCCTAGCCGTCATTGAGCTCCCAGAGCTCTTTCGCTTTGAGCTGGTGGATTTGTACGAGAAGAAGAACATCCCAAAAGTCATCTACTGCATTCATGCTTTATCGTGGCTTCTATTCCGAAAAGGCGTCGTCGACTTCCGAATAGGCAACCTGGTGGGCCAGCTACAATTCGAGGATCACGAGCTTGAGGAGGCACAGAAGGGTATCGACAGATCTGGTGTTGCAATGCCCAATTTTGGAGGTATGAGGGAGGCCATGCAAGTGGAAGAGGAAGAGCCTCCATCTGCGCCAGAGCCGACTCCAGAGGAACTACTACAAAATGAGGAGGAAGTGATCTTGGATCTACAAAGTCAGGTCAGAGGCATGATCGTTAGGGCAAGGTTAGGTGATATGATGAATGACCTCTGGGATGTTGAGGGTCGTATAGCAGAGTTGCAGGCCATGATTCGTGGAGACTTCTCTCGTGGGATCTTCAGCTTCAGGTTTGCAATGCAGAACAGCAACACTAAGTTTCAGGCAGCTGCAAAGGCTTTCCTCGTGAGGCAGCGACAGCTACAGAGACATTACACTTGGACATCCAACGCCCATGCCGTCACGAAATTGCAGAATATCTGGCGAGGTCGCCAGCAACGCGCAGAAACCAAGACCATCAAGACACAAATAAGGAGCCACCAACACGGGATCAAGGGTCTGCAAGCAGCGATACGGGGTACATTAGGGAGATGGCGAGCGGGCGACTTGTGGAATGAAGTCCAGGATGCTGGGGATGGCATTGTTCCGATCCAAGCTACTATGCGCGGCGCGCTACAGCGATTGAAGATCAATGCAACCATGAATCAGCTTTGGGATAAGGAAGAAATCTTTTCCCATCTGCAATCTTTCATCCGTGGAGGACAAGTGAGACGGAAACATAAGACACAGACAACAGAAGCAAGTCAGGCTACCTCGGACGTTGTGCAATTACAAGCATTAGCAAGAGGACTAATTCAGCGGAAGGAGCTGGGTCGACAGCATGGAACTTTTACCATACATGAGCATTCCATAACAGAAGCTCAGGCAGCTTGCAGGGGTCTGCTCGAGAGATTGCAGCAGGCAAGATTTCAGGGTGCTCTACATTCTAAAGAGACGATGATTGTAAAGTTGCAATCTGCTTTGAGAGCTTACGGGAAACGGCAAGTCATCAACCAGCAGCAGGCCCAGTTGGAGCGCAGTCAGCCCGTTCTGTCCAAGCTTCAGGCCTTCGCTAGAGCATCAATCACAAGGCAGCATACGGAGCAGTTACGACTTGATCTCGCTCAACACAGCCAGCAGATATGTGAACTTCAATCCCTTTCCCGCGCCATGCTTGAAAGAAGCAGGATAGGCAATGAGCTTGCCACTCTCGAGGATGCAGAGCCATCCACCACGGATTTCCAGTCAATAGCGCGGGCTTATCTTGAACGACAGAGAGTCTTCGAAATCCTTGTGGCGACGGAGAAACAGGAGGAAACCGTTGTTCAAATGCAAGCATTTGCCCGAGCCATGCTTTCTAGATCGCATGTAGGCAATACCCTTGCCGAACTGGACGAGTGCGAAGAAGATATTGTGGAGTTACAAACAGCTGCGAGAGCCTTTACCATCCGTGCAAATTTCATGGAGAAGCAGCGTCACTACAATGAGAACATGCAAAGGGTTATCAAGCTGCAGTCTTTTGTCCGTGCGAAGCAGCAGGGCGAGAGCTACAAGTCTCTCGTATCAGGAAAGAATCCGCCTCTACCAGTTGTAAGGAAGCACTTGCACCTGCTCACAGACTCTAGCCTAGAGTTCGAAGGAGAACTCGAAGCCGAGAGGCTTCGCAGGCAAGTCGTTGAGAGCGTAAGACGCAATGAGCTAGTTGAAGGCTACGTTGAGGGTTTGGACGTCAAGATTGCGCTTCTAGTCAAGAACAAGATCACACTGGACGAGGTCGTCAAGCACCAAAGACACTTTGGTGGATCAGCTTCACAACTTCTGCGAAACGGTTCAACACTTCACTCTGGAAACGGCGTCGATCTAAAGGCGTTGAACAAGTCGTCGAGAAAGAAGCTTGGGAGTTATGAGGAGCTTTTTTTCACGCTGCAGACTCAGCCGCAATATCTTGCTCGTTTGTTCCAGCAAGCTTCGATCATGAGCCTAGCGGATAAGGAGGGTAGAAATCTGGAACGCCTCATAATGACGATCTTCGGGTACGCTCAGAAATCGCGCGAAGAATACTACCTGATTAAGCTTCTTGCAACAAGCGCCAGGATGAGTGTCGAGCGCAGTCAAAGTCTTGATGATTGCATGCGACAGCAGAGCAGCTGCTTCCACCAAAGACTGCTTTTGGGCTACGTTCGCAGCCCAAGGGACCGAGCATACTTTAAGATACAGATGGGAAGCATGGTACGCGATGGAATCGTCGGCCAGGAACACCTCGATCTCGAAAGCGACCCATTACAGATCTACCGCGCAATCCTCAACAACGAAGAATTGTCTACAGGCATCCCTTCAAACAGACCGAGGGACCTGCCGCGTGAGGTCGTCATAAGACAAGATGATGTCCGTCCTCGATACGTTGAACATCTGCAAGATTTGAGGGATCTATGTGATGGCTTCTTCTTGGGCCTAGAGGAGTGTGCTCACCGGATGCCGTTTGGGATCAGGTACTTGGCAAGCGAGCAATATCAAACCCTGTCACAGAGATTTTCACAGGAAGATCCGGCCCATCTGGCTATGCTTGTCGGCGCATGGCTTTGGAAATCCTACATCCTACCCGCATTGAGAGAACCAGAGATGTGGGGGGTCATCGATAGAGGCTTGTCAGCTCACCACCGCCGAAACTTATCGCAAGTGGTCGTCGTGCTGGGCCAAGTTGTGGCCGGCCGGAAATTTGGACCGGATAACCTGTACCTGCAGCCGCTAAACAACTGGATCACTGAATCTTTGGGAAGATGGCAGCATTGTCTACATGAGATCATGGATATCGCTCCTGCGGAACAGCACTATGACGCCGATCAGTGGAGCGATCTTTATGCTCGCACCAAGCCAACGCTCTACATCAAACTGACAGACATCTTCGCCATACATACTGCCATCACGGAGAACATCGCTGCTGTTGCACCAGCAAGGGACGATCCTCTCAAAGATTTGCTGATTGATCTTGGGACCGCCAAGGGCAACGAGACTGACATCGGCAATGGAGGCAGCTCGGGTGGTGAAATAACGCTCACACTGAAATCGAGATTTACCGTTCAAGAAGATCCAGACGCACAGTGGAGACAGCTCTTCACTGCGACAAAGCGACTAGTGCTGTACATTATCAAAGTACAATCAGGTTCCAACCTGATGGACATCCTACTTCGTCCATTCACGGATGAGGATGCCGATAGGTGGGTTGATGTACTGCGAGAGGACGCTGCGGAGAAAAAAGCAAGTTCTCATCGAAACCACAACCACAACGCTTCATCGCGTCAGTCTCAGCTTCGCAGCCAGTTCGACCCACGCGCTAGCTTTCGATCTGGGAGAGCGCAGTCTGTCTATTCCGAGATCGCGCCCTCTACAGCCGCCTCCTTCGATGATCGGAGAAACAATGACCTACTCGACCTTGAGAATCTCACATATAGTGAACTCAAATCGAATGCACTGGAGAATATCCTCTTGTTGGAGCAGCCACAAGTGCCACCTTCCTATCGCGTGACCAGAGGCAACAACTATCAAGAACTTCTCAACGCTCTCGCATCAGACATCAGACAGAAGCATCGTCGTCGTCTCGAGCGTGCTAGGGAGCTAGACGCTACAAGCGCCACACTTGCTCAGCTCGACTCCAAAGCCGGATTCCTGGAAGAACAGTTGAAGAGTTATAACGACTATATCGAGCAGAGTCTGCATACTCTGGCTTCCAAAAAGGCCAGCGGTAAGAGCCATAAATTTACCCTGCCATTCACGAAACAATGGTCGCACGAGCGTGAGATGAAGATCGCAGGGCGAAGACCAAAGTTCGGCTCGTACAAGTACTCTGCCCGCCAGCTCTCAGACAAGGGGGTCCTCATCTCCTGGCCGGCATTCCCACAGGAGTTGTGGAGTAACGTTGACTTTGTCATAAGTTCAGACGAGGTTGGCGTATTTCACATCGAGGCCAGCGAGGGCAGTTGTATGGTGACCGGCGCCTCTGCAAATCTTCTTCTGGATGACCTGCTGCAGGCACAGTACGACGGTCGACAGGCGGTAGGTGTTTTCGAGGGACGTGACGCGGCCAAGCTGGCGGTGAATCTGTTCTTGCATCTGGTATTCAAGAAATTCTATCGGGAAGAGTAGTGATTGGGGCCTACGGCATACTGCATTTGAAAGCACGGCAATAAATGGTGGCGACTTGGCGCGACAGATGGGTTGACTGTATGCATTTTGGAGGCTGGGTTGGGCTTAAGAGATTGGAGCGAATTTGTCTATACGTACGCAAATATCCACTTAGTTATAAATGGGTCTCGGAAGTTATGCATGATGGTATGAGAGCTGTTCTGAAAGTAATGTTTTGCAACCATCACTTGTCCTGACAATCGACGTACTCATTCGATGTGTATCAGTCGCTAACAACTAAGCTCATCGTTTATATGTTCCATCTTGAGGATGTCGCACGCATGGTCGGAGTTGAGCAGAGCGTAACCCCTATGTCCATCCAAGTCAACCATCGTTCGGCCTCTAAGCGAGAAACTCGAATCTTCCACGTTGTCACGTGAGATAGAATCTGCCAAGACCGAGTCGAATGTGACGTACTCCGAGCTCTTCTATAACCCATACTTGCATCAGCTCTTGACGTTCCTTCACATCCCATCGGTACAAGACGATTTTCCATCTCCAAATCATGGCTTCATTACTCCGGCAGCCCTTTGCGCTGACAGCGAGCCTGAGACAGGTATCACCAAGACTCACTCAACAAACGTTGCGAACCTTCCAGTCGCAGGCCATCTCTCGCCCCGCCACTAGAACAGCTTTCAGCGCTCCTCTACGTACTGCCTTCATCAAGGAATCGGCATCGCAGAATGCTGTACGCAACAGCTTCCGCCAGTCTTCTCGCCGCTCATATCAAACTGCTGCTCCCAATCCCATCGCTCAGGGCAACCTGACCCAGCGTCTACTCTACGGAGGCGCCATCTTCGGCGGCACCATAGTTGCGATCAACCTGATCTTCAACCGCGAGACCCGCGAGGATGGCGGCATGCCTGCGTTTGAGCGCTCATACTTGAATGAAACCTTCCTACATACAGGTCTCGGTATCGGTATCATCGGTGTCGCTGCGCGCGCCCTGCACACCTCCGGCTGGTCATACCGTCTCATGTCCGCAAACCCGTGGTTGGTCTTCGGCGTCGGCCTTGTTGGGTCTCTGGGAACCATGATCGGATGCAGAGCCACGCCACCTGAGAACTACATCCCAAAGTATCTGCTCTGGGCTGGCTTCAACGTGACCCAGGCCGCGCTACTGTCGCCCCTGCTTTTCTTCTCCCCTGCTATCCTGGCTCGCGCTGGTCTCTACACTGTTGGCATGATGGGTTCGATTGCCTTCGTCGGTGCGACCGCCAAGCAAGAGAAATACCTTTACCTTGGTGGCCCACTACTAGCAGGCTGCGCAATTGTCGCACTGAGCGGTCTTGCTCCTCTCGTGCTTCCAGCTACTGCCGCGAGAACTCTCATGTTCACAGAGAACATCTGGCTCTACGGTGGTCTGGCCGTCTTTGGTGGCTTCACTCTTTACGACGTGCAGAAGATCCTGGCCCACGCAAGAATGGCCCAGCAGGGTCTGGTCAAGCGTGACGCTGTCAACGAAAGCATTTCGCTCGAGCTTGGTAAGCTTTTACTTATATGTCCTCAACTCCTCAGTTGAAGAATATTTGCTAATATCAGTTAATCAGACTTCATCAACATCTTCGTCCGCATGGTCCAGATCCTTGCACTCCAGCAGGGCAGGAGGAAGTAGACGGGACCAACAGACGGCCTTCGCCTAAACGCGAGGCATCGGAAAACCAGCGAGCAAGCTGAACCCATCTATATTGATCAAATTAGCGGCATCCAGGAGTGGAGATGATGTGAGGTTACGACCCTGGACAAAAAGATATCCAACCACCATGTACATACAATTTCTTTTCATTCGTCACAGAGTATTTTAGCAATGGAAGCTCTCGACTCTGCAATCACAAACAGTGTTTCAATCTCTTTGCCTGTTGATTTTAGATTTAAAAGGTATGCGAATTGAAGTTCTCGTCAGACACAAGTCACCGCCCCACTTGTCTAGACTTATCGGTATATCAAGACCTGTCTTGGAGCGTTCAAGAAGAGATATCGAGTGTCAGAACATCATTACGCTCAAGATTATGATATGAGCCGTAAGTCGATCAAATTATGATTTCATGGCCAAGTTTTTGATCATTGATTATTAGTTAAGATAAATGAGCTATCGAGCCAAGGGGAAAAGGGCAATGGCGCTAAAACGCAGTCGAATCGATTCCTGGGTATATATTTAGAAGAGCGTGCCAAGACGCCCGGAGTTCATACATGGGAACAAAGAGAAAGAGAAAAAAGCAAGATTAGTAGTCTGCCACTGCGATGTATCCCTCCACCCGAATGACACAATGCCCATTTAGAAGCCTGACTGTTACTTGGCGACAAAAGCAATGATTTGAATGGTCATATCTTATCGGCAGTCAGTACTAAACACTCAGCGGGAAGAGACACAGCGCGGCCTGGTCGCCGAGGGAGAGGGATGGAAGAAGCGGGAGTTTGACACACCTGCCTATGATGACCTGTTCGGTTCCGACAACGCTCCTAGCCCAGTGCCCCCGAACGGCGAGTCCGGGACGTCGTTCGATGCGTCATTGTCGTCGTCGTCGACGAGGAGCGGCCGGGCGGAACCACTGCCATTGGCTGGTCTTGCGCCAGCCGGTGCCTGGTTGGCCGCGCCGCGGCGCGAGCCTTGCCTGGCGAGCTCGTCTTCCTGTCCCATGCCGTCGACGTCTGGCCAGATCTGGCCCCATAACCAGACCACCTGCTTGAAGACGGTCTCACAGCGTGCCATCTCGTCCTTGCCGTTTCCGGAAGTCTGTGAGTTGGCTATTTCGTCGACGATGGAGCGGCAGGCATCGACGAACTTGCAAAAGGCGACAGAGGTCCAATTAGGGATCATTGCTGAGTGGAGAGCGGAGATGTGTGCGCTGTCAGAGGTGGCAGTATCGTTCTTGCCACCTCCAGGCTGCAAGTAGGACGGAAGGCTGTATGTAGAGGCAGGCATAGTGGCTGTGAACGTTGACGCGTATTGCCAGGAGCAACGATAGCACTAGACGAGCGTCAACTGTCTGAACAGACATTGAGCAAATTGAATGGACAAACTTACGTGTTCAGTAGCCCACAACACAACTAGGCCCTCCAGCAATGATGCACGAGGTGAGCTGGCGCCGGCGAAGAGATCCAGAAACGCTTTAGTGGCAGGCTTGATCTCTTCACCTCCAAGTACCAATCCATACTTGTCCAGTGTCGTCTCAAAGAAGCTCATCTCACGGCGAACATTGTTCAGAGCGGAAATAAGAAGATCCATCGTGCGATAGTGGGAGTCCATCTGACTGTTCGTTGTGTCCGGGAGCGATATCTTGCCAATGAGGACTCCGATGAAGCTGATGAAGGCGCGGGATATGTAGCTGTCCTGTGCAAGCCATTGGTTGAGGGGGGCTAACGAGAGGGTTCCACAGCCAGCATGGGACAGAAACGGTTGTTGGGTCGCCTTCTGAAAGATGAGCGGGTCCCTTGACAGAAGATAGTTGACGAGGGAAGGCATTGGCCGAGGTGGCGGAGGGACTGCAGGGCGAGTAGGTGTGGCTACACCGACACCGCTGCCTCTCGATTGCTTCCGTTTGAGGCTGAAACCTGGGTTCGGCTGACTACCACGCCAGATGCTGCCCGATGAACCAGCCATCTGTGCTGTCGGCGGCGTATCCTGAGCAGGGTTCAATTGGAGTTCACCGTTGGTAACGGCCTGCTGACCCTCAGCAGACTCCAGGTAGTCTTTGCAGCTCAGGAGGTGCTCGACTTGGCGCGTAGTGTTCTTTGCTCTCACAAAGCCACAGTGCAGGCAGCGAACACGCATACACTTGCATTAAGTTAGCAGGGATCTAAACTTGGGATTCAAGTCATATGCAGATGCTTGATTTCGATGCGCGCCGAGTGGTCCACGCATTGCATGAGCGAACATACCTTTGTAGCGCCTGAATCGTCCCAGAACTCATCGAACAGCTACTTCAACCCATCAGTAAACGCGTCGCAAGATAAACATCGCCAATGATAGCTTCGGACCTTTGTAAGATCTAGATGTTGCGTTAGCCAAATTATGTAATATCATGGTTGACGGTAAACGGAGTGGGGAAGCTTACCTGGATGGCGCTGCCTGGGGCCAGCGGCCGGCGTAAATTGGGCTGTGTAAGAGGGCGCGTACTGCGACTGTTGGAAGGATCTGGAGGAGAGGCACGCAAAGCATCATTAACACACTGGAGAGAAACCCCAAACAAACCCTCAAAAGAGGCAGTAGCGTGAAGACTTACTCGTCGTCTGCAGTAAGACGCTTGTTGTACACGTTAGGAGGAGCCAAATCTTGTCCGTGGCCATCAGACCTCCAGCGCGCGTAGGCTTGACACTTCAACAGATGCTCCTTCTTGCGGTTCAGCGTCTTGACGGAGCCTGTCCATTGCTTGCAGTGGACGCAGCGGACGGTCTCGCCATTGTGTTCGGAATCGATCGATTCGAATTGGGAGTGGGTGTAAGTATCTGCAGGACGCGGCATGTTTGGTGCTCTATGCAGCGCGCGCCGCGCGACTACTGAGGCGGTTATCGCGAAGGTCGCCTAGGGGTACGGGGCAAAGCGAGAGCGACGGGAAAGTGTTATTTCATTCACTAGACAAACCGCTGATTAAAGGCAGGTAAAAGTAGAAGTAATCCAGCGGAAGGGGGGATGGCAGGATAACGTACATATGAGGGATTACTTGGGGCAGAGGTAAAGAGGAGAAGCCCGGCAGATTTCCAAGGTTGGTGATCGAATAACTGTTTTGCGCGGCTAGATCCTTAGCTTCTGCGCAGCTACTCCCAATCTAACCAATCACTCGAGTTAATTCGCTGTATCGTAATGCGACCGAGGTTTTTGATGTTCAGAGAGGACATCTATCAACGTAAGAATTGATACATTGAATAAAACCCGGTGCATTTGCATGTATCGTTGCATTGCATGCACTGACACCTGAAGATAGTCGCTGCCCACAGTACCAGTAGAGAATTTTCCAACCTACGTGTATCTTGGCAAGGTACTTACATAAATTGTCATCATCATCCATGTGGCAGGCAAGGTGACTAGCCGGTCCATGCTTCAAACTTCCAGGCAGTATTTCTTTTCGCTTTCTCCACTCCCGTCTGAACGCTAGAGGAGCAATCTCCTGTTGACTAGTTCCTGTGTATTCCTCTCGCTCCGGCGCGAAAAGAGCTGATACCTGATCTGTACGTAATTGTTCGCTGTAACCATTCCGATACAACACTTATCGAAAACAGTGTCGGTTTGCCCCTCTTAGTAAGCGAGATCGTACCACGAGATCTGTCAGTGGCTTATCGTCGATGCGACGTTACCCTCGGAGTCGTCACTATTGAAATAAAAATAAACCAAAATTTTCCTGCGACTCATTCCGGCAGATCAGGTTGAAGACATATAGTTACAACACCACTGTTGATAGGGCAAGTCCAGCGTTGACCATTGCCTTGACGAACTGACGCACGCATAACTATTGCATTGTAATCATGAGGTCCCCATCAATCCAGATACATACACTCACTGATTGACACGAGCAGCGCAAGCCAACCCGCAAAGTACGCCACGACGCGGTTAAATCATGATACCAAGTAGCAAAGCGACAGTACAATTTCAAGGTTTGTTTATAAGAAGCATGCCGCCGGTGCTTGACTGTCTCTGCAGCTCTGCCTCCACCCGGTACTTTGATATGCGGAGAGGCTGGCGCACTGAGAGCAAAGTCTCGCTGAGATCACACGGACTTGAACTTGCACTCGTTAGCACGAGCGAAAGGAGATCATGCTATCCCTTGTCATATGTCTTCTCGAAGCTGACTGAGACAGGTGCAAATGGCTGACATGGACGTTCGACGGCGTTCGCAAGACGTCGAGAAGGGTGCGCCTAACCTCGCACCCACAGTCAACGCGACACCTCCCGATACTGATGAGGGTCAACACCCACCGACGAATGTGTTGAAGCGTGCCTTTCTCTCATTCGAGCAGACCTTGATCAAATACAATCTCGAGGCTCGAGGTATCCAACGTGTTCTTCCAGACGAGCGTCACGACCTACGCCAGCTTGGATACAACCAAATCGCCATACTATGGTTTAGCATCAACTTGGCAGCCAACAATATCACGTTAGGGATGCTTGGTCCTGCAGTTTTTTACCTCCCGTTCCTTGACAGCAGCTTGTGTGCCGTTTTTGGCATGCTTATCGGCTCTCTGCCAACCGCATATATTGCCACATTTGGTCCTCGGAGTGGCAACCGCGCGATGGTCTATGCGAGGTATACGATGGGGTGGTATCCCGCCAAGATTGTCGTCATCCTGAACATCATCGTCCTCCTGGGTTACTCGCTCATCGATGCTGTCGTTGCTGGCCAGCTCATCAGTGCTGTTGGCAGTGACAATCTCAGTGTTATCGTCGGCATTGTCATCGTCGCAGTCATTACGTGGCTCATCACGACGTTTGGCTACAGCATCTTCCACTTGTACGAGCGATACGCATGGCTACCTCAGCTTGCCGTCTTCTGTATTCTCGCTGGCGTTGCAGGCCCTAAGTTCGATCTCTACACCAACCCGTCAGAGGGAGAGAGCCAGCGCACTACCATTGGCAATCGGTTAAGCTTCTTCAGTCTGTGCTTGGCAGCGGCCATCACATACGGCGGTGGTGCTGCAGACTACTTCGTCTACTATCCCGAAGAGACGCCGAGATGGAAGATCTTTACCGTCACAATGGTCGGCTTGACCACCTCGTTCACGTTCGCGTTCATCCTGGGCATCGGCCTGGGTTCTGGCATCTCAACGAACGAGGACTGGTCGAATGCATACGGTGTGTCCCAGGGCGCTCTCATTGTCGAAGGCTTTCGTCCTCTCGGTGGCTTCGGCTCCTTCTGTGGCGTGATCGTCGCCCTTGGTCTCATTGCAAACATGATCCCACCGACATACTCCAGCGGCGTCGACTTCCAGACTTTGGGTCGCTATCTCGAACGGGTCCCTCGCATCATCTGGAACACCGTCGGCGTGGTCATCTACACTGTCTGTGCCATAGCCGGGCGCTCCAGCCTTGCCGAGATCTTCACCAACTTCCTCGCTCTGATGGGATACTGGGTCAGCATCTGGATCGCCATCAGCCTTGAAGAGCACCTCATATTCCGCCATTGGCAAGGACTGGGATGGAATTGGGACGCCTGGGACGACCGTGGCAAACTGCCGGTAGGCATCGCAGCGCTGATCGCCTTCCTGGTAGGATGGGTGGGAGCTATCCTCTCCATGGCGCAAGTGTGGTACATCGGCCCCTTTGCCGCGCTTGTTGGCGACTACGGCGCCGACATGGGAAACTACGTCGGCTTCGCCTGGGCTGCCATCGTCTTCCTACCTCTTAGATGGTTGGAGCTGCGCAAGTTTGGCCGGTGAGCTGACCGGACTACTCTTCTAAACCGAATAGTGCAAGGAAGGGTTGCAGCGCTTGGTGCTGTTGGCCTGCTGTATGTTGGGTTCCCTCAGCTAGCAACTTTGCATGATTGCAAAAGTAGGGTGTGTATGTATGTGTGTGGATGTGTGGAACGTGGTTGTATCCAATGTATTACACAAATGCCACACTATAATCTCAGACCACTTGTTGTACATGATTTCGGCGTGCATTCACAAGCTCCGTCAGAAGCTTGTGGGACGGTCATGTTGCCGCCATATATCGTAGCTTTCGCGTTGAACACAGCGGGCCTGAGCTCTGGAATTGTCCCGTACCTCGCGTGGAGAGTTTAGATCATTAGCCGTGTGAGCATGGAATCTGGGTTGGACCATACACATATCCATGCACAAAGGCCCACTGGATTGGCAGTCTTGCCAGTCTAGACTACCCTTGAAAGCAAGCACATCGAGGACTGCGTCACCGAGGCCAAAACATGCAACCACCAGCTCAGTTGATGAGGCCTGAAGGTTCGTTTGAGGCTGCTACCTAGACCTTCCAGCTCGGGTAGGCGAAGGAGAACATTTCAGACTGTCTAGAATCAAAGCCGGGGTACTTCAGAATGCCGCATCTCCCAAATGAGGGTAGCGCAGAGCGGAATCGCGGCTGGCGATCATCTATCAGGTACGCGCTGCAACTGCACACATATAGACAAGATTACGAAGGTGCCTCTGTCTGTGTGAATTCGGCAGATGGCAGATCGACCAGGAGATTGACTGGGCGGTATTCGTGGGGAGAACTGCACTGTGGAGCGGGTCGCGACGCGTGTTGCTGCCCTCTCCAATTACCTAACCTGTGACTATTCGAAGCTACTGTAGGTACCTAGGAGTCAGTTCACTCTCCCTTGGGGAACAGCAGACGCCCAAGGTACGTGTCTGCTGCTACATGTCTGACTACGTCCGAGGGGGAAGATCCCCCTCCCCCCAAAGCCAGGCTTAGCCGGTGGGCTCCATGCAAGTCATAGTGAGATTTCGAGAGGGGTACAGGAGGATGGAGGATGGAGAATGGAGGAAGATGGCCAGCAAAGCGCGTAAAACAAAACACCGGCAGTGTGCAGATGGAGCTACCGAGGAATATCAGGTTTTGCAGATACCTGGGGTATCGGTTGGGAAAGTTGGTGGAAAGGCGTGCGGCAGATCCTACAGTATTTGCTAGTCTGCTTTCTAGCTGTGAACTCTACCTCCACACACGCTTTCGATCGTGCCCAGAGACTCGCGACGCACAGTGGTGGTTTCGCGGCTTGCGGGTTTTGAGTCTATGGCAACCGCCTTGCGTAAGGAAGGATTTGAAAGGGTCTCTGCTGGTTCGATAGCATAGCAGGAGGCGCGCGCCGTCCTGGAAGCATTCTAGAAGCCAGGGAAGAGCCGGGAGGGGCGTCTTGTTTTTTGACGTGGCGTGGCGGCTCGAGTAGCTTACTGCAAGGGAGGAGGTTGCATGTGCCCAGGCGATGATGTACCTGTACAACCCGGTGTCAATCGCTTACCCAGGCATACCGTGCGTCTCCAAGTCGCGCACGAGGCGGGACGTGATTGATGGGCACAGCTACAGACTTGCTGCCGTGGCACCCTAGAGCGCGACACATGGTTGGAGGGGCCAAATGCTCCCTCCAGCGCTCGCAGCGATTACAGTCCTGGCTGGAGCGACGTCCGGAGGAAGCGCTCGATGCACATGCAAGGTCAGACGTGAACGATCAAGAACGACAGCGTGCCGTGGACGGAGGACCAGCTGTCGGATGCAGCACCAAGGCAGCCCTTCGGATGCGACCTTCCCAACCAAAGCTGCCGGCGACCACCTTCTCCTCACCAAGACTGCAACTCCAGTGCTGCGATGAGGTGATCAGAGGTGTCAGTCTCAGCAAGGCAACGGAGGACGCGAGGCGGCGGCGGTGGTGGTCTTGGTCCAAGGGGGGGGAGCTCTCCACCACTCAACTTGGGCCATGCTGTTTTCTGTCTAGCCCTGGTCCCTTTCCTCTGTATGCCATACAACCTCTCCCCTGCTAGACGGCGGCAGGCATACTGGCGGCATGCGCTGGAAGAGGCGACGGTATGGGAGGGAATGGGGCAAAAGGAAAAGACATGTCCACGCTGCATCCCGCGACAACGTGTGACACGCGCCCACCGCCATTTGTCCATCCTGAGATACTTCATCGTTTCCTCTTGACGGGGGAATGCGTTTTTCCACGCGTGGTTTGTACAGTCGTGACAGGACCATCTTGGTCAGCGTCAGCACAGCACATGGCACACAGCACACAGGTCTTGGTCTCGGACTTCGATCGCTGTATCTGTATATCGCAAATGCTCGCGCATGCAGATGGCACGCATGTATCGATGATATACAGGACGCTGGTCGAGATCCGTCCGTACACGCGCGTGCGGACGACGGATGACGGTGGAGGATTCGACTGCTTTGGTCGATTTTAATTGCTGCAGTGTGGCCGATTCTCCAATCGCATCTCGCCCCCGAGAGCGCACGACGATTGAATTTTCCATCTTTATTTTTCTTTTCCACCACAACACCCTCCACCCTCTACCACCTTACTGCCAGACTAAGAGAAGGCCGCCCCCCGATTGCGGTGCGATTGTGCAGAAGGAGGGGGGGGGGCCTGCAGGTGCGCTCTTAGGTCTTAGATTATGCGCCGCCAACCTTCCCGTTGGAGGGACTACTATACCCCTCCAAGAAACACCTCCTGCACTGCTAGAAGCGGCCCTAATCTTTTCCCTTGTTTGTTCCCTTTACATGCTGCCTTGCTGTCGCCGCCGCCCGCCTCTCTAACAACTGAGTGAGTAAGTCAACAGGCTGTTGTCATTGAAAAGCCCTTCCACCTCCCTTCAGTTCCACTTCCCTCTCTTCCCTTGTTTTCCTTCTTCTTCTTCCGCCATGTCTGGTCAAGCAGCCCCTCTCGGCCAATCCCACCCTCCCCACGGTCACCCGGAGAACACGACTGGCACCACCCAAGCCTCCGATAAGGCCTCCACCTCCTCGCACCCGCCGCCATCCAAGCCAGACCCGACCACCCTGTCGCCAGGCCAGCACAATGCCGCCCAAGGAGGACTCGCCGCCGCCGCTGCCTCCGGTCCCGCCGAACTCGCCAATCTTAAGGTAACCCTGAAGAAAGGCCTGAGACAGTTCCCAGACTTCCCCTCGCCTGGCATCCTGTTCGAGGACATCATGCCCATCTTCGCCTCCCACAGCCTGCACAGCGGCCTGATCCGCGCCCTCGAGCTCCAGGTCGCCGACGTCTTCGACACCACCCCTGGCGAGCACAGCGACGTCGACGTCGTCGTCGGCCTCGAGAGCAGGGGCTTCCTGTTCGGCCCCACGCTGGCGCTGCGCCTGGGCGCCGGGTTCGTGCCCGTCAGGAAGCCAGGCAAGCTCCCTGGCCAGTGCGAGACGGAGAGCTACAAGAAGGAGTACGGCGAGGACAAGTTCCAGATGCAGGCCGACGCCATCAAGCAGGGCCAGAGGGTCGTGATTGTCGACGACATCATCGCCACTGGCGGTAGCGCTGCGGCTGCCGGCTCGCTCGTCAAGAAGCTAGGTGGAGACCTGCTCGGATACGTCTTCATCATGGAGTTGGATTTCTTGAAGGGCAGGGACAAGTTGGACGCTCCCGTCCACACTCTGCTGAGTGGCCAGGAGGAAGGTCTGAAACAGTAGAGCATGCATGGTTTTTCCGGAAACCCATGAGCGAGCCCTCTTCCTTACAGACGACCGGCCTCGTCTCGGATGCCGCACGATGTTTACGAGTGGTGATGATTACTGGGTTCATACTAGAGGGTAGAGGTACAACACAAGACGCCCTGGCTGTTGTATAGTCATCGTCGCCATCATAGTAATGACATGATACCCGCGCTTAATACGCGCTGGACAGAAAGCTCACATAGTGTAGAGTTGCTTGAGTAGACGAGGAGAGCAACAAGCCTCTAGCTGTGCCTTGCTGTCAATCTTCAATTTGACTCATCCCTGCCATCATTACGCGGCTTTCTTAAAGAGCGGTCACTTGTTCTCGCATCCTGCTTCTAGAAGGGTTCCCACTACTGAATCTCCCTAATCCTTGACGCTGAAAGTGTATTTGGCATAATTGATCGCAGGCTCAGAAGTCGGGCTGAAGATCTGCCACTGTTCACGACCCCATTGTGGATTGTTGATGCCTTTCATCCAGTCAGCATTCAGATCTGTGGAGGCAACAAGAAGAGAAGGACTCACCATCAATCCAATCCTGTGTCTCGATGACTATACACCCATACTTCTCGACATAGGTGGTGTTACCACTCTGGTGCTGCTGGCTCTCCTTGACAGGCACCGTCCCGTTCTGCCCAATGCATGAGTAGATCTGCAGGCCTTGCTGGTTCGTCTCCAGGCTCAGCTGGATGCCAGTGGCCGAGCTGTGGAGCTGCAGCACCTCGAGCCCAGGGTCGTCCAGCGCAGAGTACCGCGGCCGGTCTAGGATGAATGCATTGTCATAACCTGTGCAGTTTGCCTCAGAGCCGCTGGTCGATTCTTCTATATCCTGTCCAATGGCCTTGGGCGAGGTGAAGTCGAGGCACGTACCGCTCGTCACGCCAATCTCGCCTGTAGGGATGAGGATCCCGTCGACCTTGACGTAGCGATCTGCATAAGGCATGTGCAGGGTGTCATTGAGCACGGTGATGGCCTCTTTGTTGACGAATGCGCCGAGGTTCCAGTAGACGTGGTTGGCTAGCATGATTGGCGTGGCTTCGTTGAGTGGGATGGATACCATCCTGCTGGTCCATGACGCATCATCCCCTAGCGTGTAGGTCGCTATGTTGAGGACGTCGCCGGGGAAACCTTGGTACGCTTCGTCGTAGAGCGTGAAGGTGATGCTGTTGCCTGTGTAGGAAGCGACAGTCCAATTACGTTGGTCATAGCCGATGAAGCCTCCGTGGAGTGGGTTGGTGCCGTTGTGCTCGTTCTTTGGGATATCATAGGTCTGCCCGTCTATCTCGAACGTGCCGTTCTTGATTCTGGAGCGAATGTGAGCCTGCGTGATAGAGACGTCCTGCAGTGGCCGAACATCCCCTTACCTGTTCGCGTAGCGGCCAACGACAGCTCCGAAATAGGTGTGACTAGTTAAGGTATCGTTCAGGTACTGCTTGCCATCATCATAGCCAACTGCGACATCTTGCAGATCGCCATACTATCCTGCTCGTCAGTCATACTTTCCCTTGCTATCAGACGTCATGGCTATCTCACTTTGTCAGGCACAAGCAGATTTGTCAACCTTGCACCGTATGGAATGAACGAAGCCTTGATGTTGTTCGCCTGTAACTCGTACTTCTTGAACGGATCTCCAGTGAACGGTGGGAAAGGCGAAGAGCTGGACCCATTGCTATAGCTGGTCTGGGCAAACACATTGGATGCAGTCGCTGCGAGAAGCAGCGCAGTTGTGGAACGCAGCATTCTGAGGAAGGTCTCAAGGTCTCAGGAAACAAAACATGAAGCCACAGATACTCCAACGAGCGAGACGGAAAGTGAAGAGAGCAAAGCGAGTCGAGGATCCCCTTGCGTATTTACCAACGGCTCAGCCGTGTCGTGCAATGACGATCCCTCCCCCATCTTCCTTGCAACTGCACTGTTCATCGCCCATGTAACAGCGGTAGTACCCTCCACGCGTGACAGACAGAATGCGACGCTGCTGCTGATGATGATGATGACGGTAGTATGCTCGGGGGAGGGGGGGTTAGCTACCTCAAGGCAGGCTATTGCTAACAGCATCCTACGCCATCGTCTGCAGGAACAACAGCACCCAAGCTTTCTGCCACCCACCCGCCTCCTTCCCCCGCATTCCTGAGGGGGAGGGGAGAGGGACACGACAGGGAAGCCTCCGCGGATTGTGGAGATGCAGAGCCGGCGTGCCTACAAAGTGTTCCGTTCGAAAGTCCGCATGCCCACGTGAATCGGTTCGCAGAGCGCAGGCGTCGCCATTTGACCTCACTAAGACAAGATCTGTCGCTCTGGAGGATTCCAGCTCAGAGCTGCTTGTGCTTGTGATGTGTACCCTGCCTTCGTGCCGGCTAAACCGGGAATTCTGGACATGGGTCCCTTTGTGATTTGTGGAGGAACTCTGGGCTCGTTCGTAACCCTTGCAATGCCGTCAACCGCGTGCGAAGGCGAATGTGGACCATGTGCTCTGTTTCGCTCAAGTAGGCCAGCACCGCTGGTACTCCGGGTGGAAGGAATGTTGCTTCTGCTCTGCATCTGTGTTGGCGAAGAGGCTAGGATGGTGGCAGCTCGTAGAAGTTGTTGCTGGTTTGGTATCTTCTCCACCTATCACACCCATGCGTCGTCGTGACCGCGAATAGCAGTACTCCTAACATGTACTACCCTCTCTATAGCAACAAGCTTGTGTGGAGCTGGAGATGCGAAATGAATGGAGGATTCAGATTCAGATGATGCAGTTCTTCATATCTATCAGGAAGGAGCCCCTTCCGTATGCTGGACATTAAGTATTCATTTTCAAATAACCCATATCCCATGCCCAAGAACGTAAGAGATCCTGTCTGCCGCACTTGCCACCAGAAGATGCACCGCGACAGTACTAGTTACAATACGAGAAAAAACGTGGAAGGAAATACGAGACCAGGCTTTCGATAATCTTGCAGCATCCAGCAAATCAAGTCGACCACCGGATCAGACGCCAGAATCAATCACATCCACAGTGTTGCTACCGGTGTATGACCACCAGTCACGACATGTCTGCGACATGACGCCGGGGATCGGCATTTTGTTTTGGATGTCGTCGGGCCTCTCCAGCACATTCCAGACCATACCGCCAGACAAGTGCCAGGCGATGTGGCAGTGGAATGGCCACACACCTGGGTTGTCCTGGACCCACTGGATGACAATGTATGACTGTGGGAGCAGCATCTGCACATCACGACGCTGGGGGTTCTCTGGGCGGACGATGGTGCCATCCCAGCAGTTGCCGTAATACGACATTGTGTCCATATCGCGCTTTTGCTGGCCGCCGGTCTCGATATTGACTGTGTCTGGCGCTGTGACGTTGCCGCCAGTGCCGTTCATCGGAGTCTCGTCGTTACCGAACACCGTGGTGTTGCTCGAGCAATCGCCTTCGGCCAGGACTTGGATGTTGTGGCCGTGCAGATGCATTGGGTGAGGAGCAAGACCGGGGTTCTCGACGATGAAACGGACAGTATTGTTGCTGCCGTAGTTGTGCACACTCTTGATTTCGTCGAAGTCCAGTTGGTTTTGCTTGGCTTCAAGGAGTATTGGGTCGTTGTAATCGACACGGAACGTCCTGTTTGCCAGATACCACAGCTCGTTGGTCCCGTTGGACTTATACTCAACTGGCAGGATTTCTGAAACGCTTGGGTTCTCATCAGCCGAGATTGCGTAGTACGGTTCAGTCTGGTCGAGGGGCAGATTTCCGCAATAGTCATCGAAAGCATCCGACTGCGACGACGATGAAGGCTGGGACGAGCGGTCTGCGTTCTCGTAAAACACTGCAGCAGCGGCATAGTAGGAACCTGGCTTGCTGGGAGAGCAATTTGGGGATTTGTAGGCGCGAAGCCAGTAAGAGCTGCCTGCATCGCCATTCGCTTCAACGATTACATCGACTCGCTGACCGACAGCCAAGTTGATCGAAGTCACATCGAAAGGCTTGAGTGGAACGAAATCGTTCGCAATGACCTGCATCGTGTGGCCGTCAAGCGAAATGCGCTCAACAGCAAAGGCAGAGGTGTTGATTAGTCGCAAACGATGCTTCTTTCCTGAGGTGAAGTTGAAAGAGGCAAGAGGCGCGTCGTTACCATCGTAGTTGTTCTTGCCATTGATCAAATTGTTGTCTGACAGTGTGATCTCGACAGGCTGCTTGAAGAGACCCTGGACAATCGGCTCATAGTACGAGTGAAAGTAATCCGTCACTGCAATTGGCCCTACATCGATATCATAGTCGACGTTCTTTGGGCCGTAGATGACCATAGGCCCAGCCAAGCCACTAGCGTACTGCGACGAATAGTGTGCGTGCCACCAACTCGAGCCGTACAGGTCTGCTCTGAAGCGATATGTGAACTCTGAGCCTGGTGCAATGGGGCACTGCCCGTATCCAGGTACACCGTCCATCCATGGCGTCTCTTGCTGCAAAAACCCGTGCCAATGCAACGAGGCACCCTCCTCCGTCAGGTTGTTGTAGACCTTGATTTCGATCCAGTCGCCCTGTTCATCGCATGTCAGCATCAAGCAACAAAAGCCATCAGACGGCAATTAGAGCTTACCCAGTTGGCTTCGACAGTCGGGCCTGGGAATTCGCCATTTACAAGCAGCAGAGTGTTGTCTACACCATCAGGTGCGCCTGTTGTCTCTGAGATGGTCCAATCATAGTATCGGGTGACACCCGTGTTGGGTCGACCGGACTGATCGTACGGGTTTGTGTTGTCACTTGAGCGTCCGCCCCAAGGAAACCCCTGGGATATCGGGTTGTTGGTAAGGAATGCAGGTAGATTATTTGAATGAGGTGTGCCTAGATGTGAGAGCGCTATTGCATGGTTAGAGGTCATTCCGACAACGCTGCGACAAACAATGCCTTCTGGCGTACCATCCGATCCTGCCCATCTATTTCCACCATTGTGCTGCCTGGCACTAAGGCCAGCAGTGAGTAGCTTTCCGAAGGCTGGCATTGTGGCAAGCCTACGAGGGATGATCGACAAGTCACACTAATATAGGAGGCTGCTGGGATCTGCCTGATGCTGCTGCTGCTGCTGCTGGTGCACAATAGGCGCGTTTATAAGGGGGTAGCAAGCAACAGATCCAGAACGTTAGGAGGTTGACAGGTCGGTAGCGAGAACGAAATACGGTTTAGGAACGGGAAGGGAGCAGCAGTTATTAGAGGAGGCACAGACTTGAGTACTTGATGGAGCAATTAGGCCCTTTACGTACGGGGACGAGAGACCGTGCCATGATGGAAGGATACCCACAGTATCACAGCATCACCCACGTTATCGAGAACAACAGAGACCAAGCATTTGCCGCATGGCCAAGGACGCAGAGTTTAGCGCATCGTGGGAGGGCTTGCATTGTGAGTTTTCCGTTACGCCCACTGGCTCTTAGTGACGTCGAGGATTCAGGAACAGTTAGATGAGAGCCAACAGGAGAGATCGGCTCGGACGAACGTGAAGAGTGCCCAGAGCCGCTACGCCAGTGGAGATGTACGAAAAAGGAAGTCGAACAGCAAACCGCTTGCAGCAACAGGTAACGGACTGCACCCTTCGTCAGGATTTCTCCAGGGAGGGTGAACTGCTGTTGGCGTCGTCTGCTGCTCTTCGCTTGAGCCTGCATCCACAATGAAGGGCATTATGCAGCGGATGACGCATTGTTGGCTCGTTCTATTCCCCGAACAACACTAGAGACACGCCCCTCCCGCAACTCTAAACGTTTATGTGAGCCATGAGATCGCACACGACAGACCGAGTACTTCCCTGTGTTTGCGCGACTACCTATGGAGTGCTATCGGTCAACTATTGACAATAACAGAGCGGGTGCTTGAAGTGATCATTGCAGCGGTGTTGCATAACACCAAGCAGATGGATATGGCAGCGTAGAAATACCCGTCGTTTCGATTGCTGTGGATCGTGATTCGGCATGGGCCAGCTGCTTGGATAGCGTCGATCGCTGCAGCGTAGGGTTTCGGAAACGGAGGATTGCCGACGACGCTGCTTTTTTCCGAATTTTGTTGGCGAGCGCTCTGCGCTTCCTGTAGTGGCGAGGCAATGGATTCACTCGTCAGAGGTTCTGGAGGTAACAATCCTGTAGGAAGAGTCAGGTAGCAGCGACTCTCCTATCACTCACAGCTGAACACAAGCAGACAAGGTGAGCTACCTGCATGGGCCTGGCCTTGTGGCTACTACCACCACTACAGCCCATCGCGTCGGGTTGGACTCGTCAATGCGATCATGCGGAGGAGGGACCAAACCCGCCATGCCAGCATGTGTTGTGGATATGTTTCCTGTCAGGCAAGCAAACTACGACACAGACCATTGCCGGGGGCAAGTTCGCTGACGACAACACCGATATTTTCACGGCTTTGCCTAACGGCCTCTCATCTCAATCGTTTCCCAACATAGCAGCTCACGCTTCGGACTCGGGCTTTGATGGCCTATTTCCCGTCCGATTGGGCCATGTGTGTCCAAGACAACAGAACGCTCACGCATATCAACGACAGCGTGGGTAACAATGCTATTACACTGCAGAGCTGGGCAGTACGACAGACAGGCTGACCAATATCGGCGTAGACCCCTCAAGGCGACCTGATGGACCGTGGCCAACCTCAAGGCATCATGATGACACCGCCATAGCTAAGGTGGCGTCCACCCATGAACCCAGTATGCATATGATACAAGCCTATATCTGCACTTAGAAACTCAATCTGACCTGCATGGTACTTCTGTGGAGACAAGCAAAGATGCAGGTGCTGAAGCATTTCAGTCTGCACACCTGATCGCAGACCATCATCATTATTGTTGCGCGCGAACGTATCCATCCTGCTTTGACCACCATTTCGGAGCTGTGTAATTTTCCTCTCGTGTTTTTGCATTGTACCCTGTACGTCCATGAACAGCATCGCCAGATCTTGACCTTGCACGCATTTCACTAGGCAATCTGGGCAAAGTCTTGGGTGCCTCGTCAAGCTCTCACCATCCCGGAACTGCGCTGCAAGCCGAATTCTTCTCACCATTTCTTTGCTCCGGTCTTGAGTCACCTAGCAAGGGTTCTTCGCCTTGGCTGCGCCGCATGTACAATAGTCTGTGTGTCTTTCAAGCACTTTCCATATTGGGACTTTCCATACTGGAGTAATGCGCATGTGTTATAATCTATCTGGGAGACTGCGCGCAGGCTACTGACCAGATATCCGACCATCCGCACAGCTCTCGTATAACCAAGTAAAGCGCTCTTTGAGCTGCTGGGTACGGTCGGTCCAATGACGTGACTGAAAGATGGGGTACTTCTCTACGAAGCACATTCCTTCGAAGTTTCCTACAGGATATGTTGACTTAGGGCAGCGGTCGCAGCTACCAATTACGAGGTTTCTGATACGATGCTGTACTTCAGTCTCGTGATCGAACTGACCTTCAAAGTTGGTGGATCATCACAGTTTGGCATTAGCGAGTAAGAAGCTGAGAACAGCGAGAGTCGCGAGAAGCATCGCATGACACGTTTGCGATTGATCTGTAACCTCAATCTTCATGCATTCATCAGGTATCGTCCAAAAGTCACATGCACAGTATTGTCGCAAATGCAAGTCACAAACTCCTTGCAATCCCAATGAGTCTAGACTTGAAATTCCAAAACACAAATGAATGACCCTATTGTCCCTGCCACCCAGTACCACCGCCACCTTGTGCAGCATCGAAGCCGAAAGGTGCCATGCCGTCGCCCAAAAACCACCCATCGAGACCAGCTGCGCCCTGCAGACCGTCCATTCCATTGAGCGTGATGTCCATAGCCTGTTCGAATCCAGATCCCCATGTGTAGTCAGCCGTAGGATCCATCATCATGCCTGCTCCATTGTTTGGAGGAACACTGTACGGATGATCGTATGATAGGGCAGGGGCGCCCGGTTGCGGGAGTGACTGTTGTCCGGGTTGCAGGCTTGTCTGAACAACGTTAGGACTCAGGCTGTTCTGTGTAGATGCTCGTTGTTCTTGCTGCTGACTTGGGGGTAATTGTGGGTAGCTAATTGGCAAGGGTGACGCGAAAGTCCAATCTGTGCTGGGCTCGCCAGGTCGATTATTCCGCATACTGCTCTGATCTGATCCGTGGGCCGTTTGTTGCAGTTGCAGTTGCTGTTGTTGCATTTGCTGCTGCTGTTGTTGTTGACTATTGCCTGCGGCGACTTGACTTAGAACATGCAAAGAATTTTGCTGCTGCTGCTGTTGCTGTTGTTGTTGCTGCTGCTGCTGCTGTTGTTGTTGCGTTTGACGTCGTTGTTTCCCATGCGCATCTTTAGAAGCACCCTGCTTGTTCTGCTTGCTACCCACTCCTCTTCTCTGCCCGTTACTCCTTGTCTGTTTGTATTTGGTGAACCAATCTCTCAACAGGTTGAGGATTCTCAGGATCTTAGGATGCTTGTTCGTAAGACTCTCCTTTCCAACGTATGCATACATGTCAAGCAGTCCGTCCAGATATTGCTCAACTTTCACATCATCTGGGCGCATGACTTTGCCAAGCTCACTGCCGGGTGTGCAGACTGCAACATGCATTTTGATTAGTATAACGATGGCGTAGACACACCGTACGAAGTAAAGAAGCATCGGTAGCGACTTGATCGTTGGTAGGTCATAGCTGAGCATGGTCTGCAAAATGCCATGGGCAGCGCGTAGGCAGGCCTCGAGCGCAGCGATCTGATGTTGCGTCAAAGTATCACCTGTGTTGTTGACTGATTTCAGGGATTCTTCTGTAAATGGTACCCGGAAATCTTCCACGTTATGATTGAAATGAAGCGCAATCTCATGCAGATAGAGACTAGCAACGTTTTCGAAGAACCTCAGGCCTGCAGAATCCTTGAGATCTTCAGGTATCTGAGCTTTCCAAGCCTTGAGCTGATTTTCGAGGACATTGAGTGCGTAGGTGACCTTCGGATCGGTGAGGCTGATGTTGGCTGTGTTGTCGTCCATGAGGAACTGCAAGCCAATGTCTTCACATATGTGCTGAATCTTGACATGTTGGCAGAACAACTTGTCAGTAGGCGCCGCGTCCGGGTGCGTCTCGAGCACATCAATGCACTCTTTCATGTAATCCGTCCACCGCACAAGATTGGGGCGGCGAAGCACCATCGATGCAGATGCGCATAGATAGTAACAAGCCAGCCAGGCGCGCCTTGATTCTATGGCATCAGAATCCAAAGGCGCGGTCTTGTGGCTAAGGCCAGGTGTATGGCTCACGGCAAGCCCACTGAGGCCTCGCCGTGCTTTGGCTGCATGGTAGCGTTTGCCTAAGCCAATGTCGAGCGCCATCACAGCAGCCATGTGGATGACTTGGTAGAAGTTCGTCCGCTCTGCCTGCTCAGGAGGCTTGTACCACAGCGCGATGACTTGCATTGCCTGGATCAACTCCAGCGACTTTGCACCACAACGGACCACGCAGTCTGCGATGCATCCCATAGCATCTTTCGCCAGTTCCCGGGCGACATCTGGAGGTAAAGCGCCGTATGTGGATGCGCTTAAGATGCAAACGTATAGGATTGGCTTCTCCCTGAAAAGCTGGGCAGCAGTGGTAGAAGGTGGGAAGACGACTGCCGGAAGCTGAGCTGACAGCTGTGTCTTATACCTGCTGAACACCGCTTCAGCTTCCTCTGGGCTCACAAGGCTGTTGATGCGATTTATGAACTCAGCTGGCGTGGTCGCATGTAGGCAGCGCCTGAGGTCCATACGCGAAGACCAAGGCTGGTGCATTTCATCTGGTACAGGGTACTGTGGGTGCTTAGAACCTTGGGCACTGCTCTCTCTCGAGATTGATGGATGTCTTGAGCCTTCCATGGCGTCTGATGCTGGCGCCGTTGGTTCGTCCTCCTCAGTCTTTCGCCTTTTTCGCACTGATCCGTCTTCGAAGCCATCACTTTGCTGCTCGGTTGGCCAGTGAGCAGCTTGGGCTTGGAGCGGTCCGACCATAGCCATTGGCTGTTGTGGCTGCGGCTGCTGTATCGTAGGTTCTCCTGGCTGCGCAGCGAAGCCCGCATTTGGCACCATAATGCCACGCTGTTGCTGATTCAAAGCCGCTGTTAGAGCATCTAGCTTCTTCTCCAGCTCAGCGACACGCGAATCTGATTTCTTCTGCCTCTTCCTGCTAGGCTGTGTAATGACGCACTGCCTCCCAGCTTTGGCACATCTTTTGCAAGGAACATCTGGTCTAGATGGATCCTGGTCACAGCGAACCTTCAGGCCGCGACAAGCCTCACATGCACGCGGTCTCTTCGCGTCTTCGCCAGCGCTCCCGTCTAAGTGAGGCCCGTCGGTTGGGCTAGCGCTATGGCTATTATGTTGTGGATCCATATTGTAGGATAGGTGGTGACTCGAAGATGTCGGCGCGCCATCAGGGGATGGGTGAGTGCTTGCACTCCCTGTACTTGCAGCAGCTGGAGTTTGAGCTTGGATGGCTGGATTTGGAGGTGTTGGATAGTAGTAGGGCTGGGGACTTTGCTGTGCGCTCAGTCCACCATAAGCGTTCGGCGGCGGCGGCGGAGGAGGAGGAGGAGGTTCTGTCTTCATGGCGGGATACCTTTGTTGTTGCGCTGGAGTGTTGGATGTGGAAGGCTCTCCATAGTGGCGAGGCCTGCCCAGAGTGTGGTGCGGGTGTTGCTGTTGCTGTTGCTGTTGCTGGTGCTGGTGCGGATGCGGATGCGGATGGCCATGGTGTAGATTTGTAATTTGCGATATGGATGGGCCACTATACGATGACGCCCCCAACCGCGGGTCGATCTGGGGCAAGGGCTGGCTGTGTGTTGTTGGGTGAGGTAGATGAGGAAGTTGACTGTTGTTCATCGTGACAGTCGCCTTGCTGGACAAGGCACAACCCTCGAGAGTCGTAGCATCAGCACAGGCTTGGTTAGTGGATGTCGGAGGGTAGGTGAGTGTCGGTTGCGACGGGGCCGACTTTGCGATACCTTATCCCCTCTTCCGCTGCGGGTCCAGCCAATTCGACCTGCTTAGGCTAGTAAGGCTTCGGTAAAGGCTAGACCAATCACTCTATGCAGGGTTCCTTCTGTTGCATTTGATGAGGCGACGAGATATACAGAGAAGAACCGTCAGCAACATTGAAATCATGCAATACCTTATCGATCGATAAACACATATATAAATGCACACAAACACATACAGACACATATACACATAAACATATGTCTGCTCCTATTACAAGCATCTGAGCTACCCCGGGTCCGAATATTTGCCAAGACATCGTGGTTTAGTCAAACTAGTTCCTGCGATACGCGATCGTCACAGCTTACCACCTGCTTACATGCCAACTCGAATGATGTGACAGACGGTTAACCCAGTCCATCTTTGGCTACAATGAGATCGTAATGCCACCGCCTCAAAGTGCGACCATCGCCCAGGCTAAGCGCTCATACAAAGAACGAGGGCAGCCACAGCTTACAGAGCGCGACCAGAAACAGCTTGCGCGAGCTGTCGAACTAGACCGCAGAGCATGGAGAGCCAAGGAGCAGGAGAAGCGTAAAGCTGAAGCGATCCGAAAGCGTGCTGAGAAGGAGAAGAGGTCGAGAGAGGCTGGAGAGCGCATTCAAATCGATAAACAAAGGAAATACGATCGCTTTGGATTCGCGAGCAGTCAGGCGCAATTGGGCAAATGGTTTGGTGGCAACGCAAAGCCGCCAGAGCAGGATGTAGCCGTAGGAGATGACAGGGTACTGGATGCTACAGAGATGTTCCAGGATGATTTAGACGACGATGATTTGATAAATGCAGCTTTTCTCTCAGAACATGGACTTCAACAGTCGAGTTCTGCATCAATGCCTACCCCAACTTTGACTGTGAATGGGCTGCAGACTGCGTCCAAAACGGCGGTGCCGATCCACGATTCAAAGGAGTTGGATCTTCTCGGGACCGACTTCGAGAGCAGCACACAGGTTGCAGAGGAGATAGGTCAACAAGCATCCTCGGCGCATGTTGCCTCAGAACTCAACAACATACCAATCAACTGCAATACCTCCTTTGGCTCTGGGGATTTGGACCTCTCAGCGGAAGACTTGGAAGCGTTAGACCCGACGATGACCGTGGAAGCGAAGAGAGAGCTCGATAGGGAAATCATGCCTCCGCCACCTGTGCCCGCTCGAGCTATGGCGAAAACGAGTCCAGTCGCTGCAGCGGACGGACATACATCATCGTCCTCAAGCAAAGCTCATGCTACCAACTCTGGCGCTGTGATGAAACCACCGGTGACACCGCCATGTCCCTATGACCTTGGATTCACCTCGTCGCAGCTGGAAAGCTTCATTGACGACGACATCCAGTTGACTCAAGCGTGCCCTGGCTGACCTCTGCTTGTAAGTTCACAACCACAACCACTCAATTTACTGGACTACTGCGATTACTGTGCAGAGCACCGGTCGGGCTGGGGTGACACACCATCTGTGGGTCAAATGCCAGAATGCCTGGTGTGTAGAATGCTCTCTGTCCGACTGCAGCAGGCGAGGAAGATACTTGCCTGCAGTGACCACGATACGCAACTCCGCAGGCCGCATGAAGATGGTCCCGTATGGCCGCGCATCCAATGATGGATCCGCCGTGGATTGACAGGATACTGCCCTAGCCCAACGCCACCTGAGGAATACGAAGTGTAGCTGGGCGTGCGAATGTCATACGGAGTTGAACCGTTTGGCAAGCCGAGATTTCGAGAGTTGCCGTATCGTGGGAAGACTCGAGGTTTTACTGGGTTGCTCGATCATGGGGGACGATACGTGTCGTCTAGAGCCTGCCCCACACCAACAGAGAGCAAAGTCGACCTTGCGTAAGAGTGCCATCGCTCCCTAGTAGCAAGTAGATGGAATATATAAGAATATATAAGAAACGGCCGCTACAGACCTCGTGTAAGCAGTCTTGGGCTGTGACAGGATCGGCGTGGCGTCCACATCCACCGCCTGACATGGCAGCCTCTCATTCGCGTATCAGACTTGCAGGACTTCCTGACTTGTAACCCTTTGTATCTTGTAAGACCGGCGGGACGGCCTCCTGAGCCATGGCGGCGACATGCACAACGAGGGAATCCCCATGCAGGTTCATGTCTTGAAACGAACCGCGCCAACGGCATGTCCAGCCTCAAAGCTGCCAAAGCGCTGTAGCGGCCATTGCCCAGTGGTCCCAGCTAGGCAGCCGGTGAGCGGAAGCTAGACGCCTCGCGAGGCTTTCCCCGCCCAAGGCAACAACTCAGGTCCGGTGAAGGGTGCAGATTGCTTGAGCTCCGCCCAATCGCATCGCCTCACTTGACTGAGGATGCGTCAATGTCGCAGCTGGCTAGCCTCCTCCAGCTGCACAGTCACGCTGTCCAGGCATGCCCTCGCTGGGGATTGTCGTGGCAGCAGAGAACCCTAGCACGCTCGCACGCACGCACCGCACCGCAGTAGATACGGGTGCGCCGCCTGTTGCTCTGCCTCTGGTCTTCTCACTGCCGACTGCCCAAGTGGCTCACACTCACACTCACACTCACACTCACACTCGCACCTTCCACCATCCACCGTCCACCCAACACTGACTCATTCCTTCCCAAGGCCGCTGTTGCCTGTTCTGAACACTGGCTATGTTGGTTGACATCATCTGTCTCTAGGCTCGAGCCCGCCAGGCAACAAGCTCGCTCCATCAGGCTCACCGCGAGTTATGTTTAAAAGGAAGACTTGCCTGTGAAAGAAGCCTTTCGTCCACAATATCACCCCTACATAGTGTTGCTGTCCATCCACGCTCGTGTGCTCTCCAACCGTACCTCGGCCATCTGCTACCGAAAGGCCTCCCTTTCCACTTCAATCACGTTTGGGCTGTGTCGTTGTTCATTGAAAGCACATTGCAACTCGTCTAGGCATAGGTATGACGAGTGGGTCGCCGCCTCCACCGTCTGAGCCAGACACCACTGGCCTCGCTGTCGGCATCTCCAACATAGCAGTCGACAAGTCCAACTCGCCATCCATCATGACGCCTGCCGCCAGCACGCCTAAGGAGGGCGAGGAGAAGAAGGAGGAGCTCGTCAAGGTAGACCCTGCTGACGTTGGCATGAGTGCAGGCTACAAGTATTTCTATGGTGGCAAAGAAGACAAGCGTGGCCGCTTCCAGTGGCAGACCACCATCCCAGAAGATCTGGGCCAGCCTGCTGAAGATGCAGACTCGGCCAAGTGGGCTCTGCTCGTCCGCAACGTCAAGGTCTACAACGATCCTCGCAAGGTGTTGGCGCTGCATTCGATCGTGGTGCAGAGCCCGCTACTGAAGGATCTGCTGGGCGAGGTTCTCGCCGGTTATCCCGGCGTCACTGTAGGCTTGCAGAGACTGGAGTTCTCTGGCAAGTTTGAGCCTCTGATCCACCGCTGGCCTGAGCTCTGCGCCGCTATAGACAAGCTACGCGCAGCCAAAGAGGCCGCAGATGCCGATGCAGACGCGGCTGATCGCGTCAAGCACGCTGAGCTGCTGCACGAGCTGCTAGAGAAAGAGTTCAAGACACTCATCGAGACCTCTCTAGATCTGAGAGCTAAGGGTGTCATGACCTACACCGACCTCTGGACACTCTTCCAACCTGGTCAGTTCGTCTACAGCAAGCAACAGGGTCAGGACAGTATCTTTCGCCTTCACAGCTCCAAGTATGGCTTCGACAGCAACAACAACCCTGTCTTCTGGCTGAACTGCCAATTCGTCGAGTATGACGGCTCACGGTTCGGCACCAACAAGGTCAACCTACGTATACCGGCTTATGGTGGGACTCGCTCGATCAACGTCCTCCCTGCCCTGCCCTTGGATTACCATAAGCAGCAGGAGGAGATGAAGAGCAAGTGTACTGAGCGTGGCGCCAAAGTGGAAGGCCTCGCTGGCTCGCACTATCGCGCCTACAGTGGCGTTGCTTGGCGGTATGACTCGATGGGCCAGAAGGAGAAGATTGCGGTCAAGGGCCGCATTGTCATTGACACCTACGGCTGGAACAGCTTCAACCCCAATTACACAATCTTCACAACACCTCTCCATCAGAGGGATGATCGCACTGCACGCGGCGTGGTAGACCTCGATGCTGATGATTTCAATGATCCCTTCGGCGGTAACGGTCTCGCATCTTTCAATGGGGGGACGGACGATGACGACTTTCCTGACGACTGTGATGTCGACATGCCTAACGATGGCTTCTTTGCCAGTGAGCTCGATGATGCACACGCGAAGGTCGAGCTCACAGATGAACAGAAAATGCTATGCACACCACTAGTGCGTGGCTATGCTTTGAAGGAGAAGATGTGGCTCAACTTCTTCGTCAACGCAGTGCAGGATGTAGCCTTTAACACCAATGCATTTGATAGCTTGGTTCTGCCCTCGAACCAGAAAGAGCTCATTCTGGGTTTCACAGAAACCCAGCAGAGCTATCGTAGCCAGTTTGACGATGTCATCGAAGGTAAGGGTCGCGGTATTATCCTTTTGCTCTGTGGACCACCTGGTGTTGGCAAGACCCTCACCGCGGAAAGTGTTGCCGAGCAGATGAAGGTAAGTGGAGTACGCAACGCCTTGGACACGGAGACTTGGTTGCTGACACCTGTTGTGCGAAGGTGCCTTTGTATATGATGTCTGCTGGTGACTTGGGGTTGGATCCTCACCACGTTGAATCCAAGCTCCAAGGTATCCTAGACATGTGCACCCGCTGGAACGCCATCCTGCTGCTCGACGAAGCTGATGTGTTCCTCGAGGAGCGCTCACTGCACGAGCTCGAGCGCAACAAGCTTGTATCTATCTTCCTTCGTGTACTGGAGTACTACGAGGGCATCATGTTCTTGACCACGAATCGGGTGCAGACCTTCGACGCAGCCTTCCAGAGCCGCATCCACATCTCGCTCGAGTATCCAGAATTGAGCATCCAGAGCAGGCGCACAGTCTGGAAGAACTTCCTCGACCAGCACGATATTGCCCAGGCTGCTTCGCGCGCCAAGCCAGCGAAGCCTCTTGTGTCAGCAGCGAAGTCACACGCCAACTCAAAGCACCATGAGGACGCCTTGACAACTGAGGACCAGAAAGCTCAGGCAGAAGCGGATGAGCTGCACGAGAAGCGCACAATGGCGCACCAGCTCACACCCAAGGACGTCGACAGCCTCTCGCAGATGGCCATGAATGGCCGCCAGATCAAGAACATCCTCAAGGCCGCGCAGTTGCTCGCTACACACAGGCGCGAAGGCCTCGGCAAGAAGCATATCGAGCATGTCCTTGATGTGACACAGCACCTGCACAACCAGACAAGGGAGTCTGAGAGGACAAGGAGCAGCATCTTCAATTAGCATCCATGCTCTCGTCGCGGGGGCCTTCTCTTGGTAGTTGGCTTATGGGCTACGGTTTCTTTACTTTAGGTATTGGGCAATTTCTTTTTTTGTCCTTATGACATTTGGGCGTGGTCATCTACACTGGCGTTCTCTGAGCTAAGAGTTTATCTTTCATGATACCTCCGATTTCGAAATACGCTACGTGACACCTTGAGGCGACTGGAGTGGCGAGAGCAAAGGGCCATTTCTCTGCATAAGCAATACGAATTATGTCAGGACCGTTGGTTGGACTGTTGAAGAATTGGAAAAATAGAAGAGTTATGTCAAAAGATATTAAAGTTCAAAGCCCACACCCACGAGCTCGCTAATGCGTTTTCTTCTCAAACTCAAACGTTCCAACCCGTTGTATACCCTCGTCAATCGCACCCCTCTCTCGGATATGGAACCTAACCCGCGCAATCTCCTTCTCATCGGCACCTGTTTCGTGAAACTCGTTTTGCGGCGCATGCTCCAGCGCAGCGACAAGCAGCTGTGTTGAAGACCGGTATTCCCTCCTGCTGATCACACCCATGAAGAGTTGCACAAGCACCACCACGCACCCCAGCCCAGCGACTATGATGCCCAGGTACGCCGTGCGAGAGTACGTGCCGTAGGCCCAGACGTACATCTTCGCCCAGCGGTGCATGACACGGTGTTGCTCGCTGGCCGCCAGCTCGCTGGGGTCGTAGACGGTGTAGTCCACGATAGACATGGCCTCGATGATCGGGAGCAGGGTGACGTAGTCGAGGAGCGCACCGTAGCTCGCGTCGTTCACGTCGGCGCTCTGGGTGGTCAGGATGGTGGTCATCATGTTGGTGATCTGGGCGGGTGCGGTGCGGTTGACGTACATGACGCCGCCGCGGTCGACGCCGAAGCCGACCAGGAGCCAGTTCGGATCCACACACACCGGGATGCCCGCCCTCGGCAAGTCTGGGGTCTCGACGAGTGAGATCGGGTTCGAATCTGGGTATGGGTCGAAGGAGTAGGTCGAGAAGTTCATGATAGCGGTGAAGTCCGTCGTGAGGGTGACGCTGCCGTAGTTGGTCGAGTTCATGAAGTACTGCATCGTCGTCACGTTGCCGGTGCGCAGGGCGATATGGGGGTCTTGCAAGACGAAAAGGGCGTCCCAGTCGCATGACTGGTTCTCCTCAGCGGTCCTACCGCCGTAGATGCAATCTGGGGAGATGCCTTCTGGCACCGTGCCGTTGGGAAGGAAGGCGGCCTTGTTGGAAGAGAAGATTGTGACATCAACGCCAGGAGCGTCATCGAACCCAGCGATTGTGAAGGTTTGCTCAGAGTTCAAGCTGCCCCATCCGCCGCCGTAAGTCACGCATTTGGTATAGTTCCCGCCAGTCGTCATGAGGCGTGAGGCTGGGATGCTGGACGTGTCGTACCAAGAGTAGCATTTAAGTGCCTTGTCATCGCTGATTGGCACTATCCAGTCCAGGACGCCGTTGTAGCTGATGTGCATGTTGGGCGTAGCACCTAGGATTGGCGAGTCACGCTGGATCACCAGCTCCAAGGATTTATTGTAGTCAGTGTATGTGTTGTACAGGTCGGGATACAGCATCTCATTCTTTGGGACGCCTAGAGAAATGTTGAGGATGTTCTCATAGTCGCTGGCGATAGTGCTGAGCACTTGACGAGCCGGCGTCCAGAACAGAACGTTCTCGAGATAGTTGTCGTCGCTGATCTGGAAGGTCTCGTTGAACGTGAACACGACGGAACCAGCCTGCGACGTGACGATAGAGGAGGCCTGGGTTCCAGCAAAGCCAGCCATTAGGGCGTCGAGGGCAGAGCCGTACGGGTACTCGGCACAGGAGTAAACGCCCTGGCTCCAGCCATCTTCAGTGCATGCTCCTCCAGAGTAATAGTATGCATTGTTGAAAGCTGCATTGTCAGCTGCAGGCGGAAGGCTGGCACCCCAGCTACCGAAGACAAGAGGAGAGACCTTTGGCGCTGTCACCCACTGCAGGGTCGGTAGAACCAAGACCGCGACAGCAGGACCCATAAGGTTGCACAGCACACATAGAAAGATGGTGAAACCGATGAATGCGTGGACCTTACGCTTGAGCGGTGGCTTTCCTTTGGCAGTCACCAGCGACGTCCACAGTAACGGGTCCAGCAACCCTACGACCTCGGTGAATTCATTCGGTCGGAAAATGTAGCCTATTGGAAGACCGTCAGGGTGGCCGGCAAGATGCATGGTGATGAGGTAGACCAGTGCGGTGGCAATCATAGCGAACCACACTTCAAGTGCTTTGGCAACGAATTGGAGTCCTCCCAGCAGGTTATGCGAATCCTTGTCGAACTTGACGGTCTTGCTGACGTAGCCTCCTCTCTTCTTGTCGACGCCGAAGATGTTGGGTCTGCAGTTGCCGTCTGGGCACCATGCACTTGCACCGATGATGTAGCCGTGGATGTTCAGATACAACAGTGCGATGATTGGGATCAACCAGGCCACCGCAAAAAGCTGTACGAAGACGGTCTTCCACCAGGCCCTGTTCTCGCGGGTCCATGAGAACCTCCTCGTGATCCCATTAGCGGAAAACCTGGAATCCTTGCGGTCATAGGGGATTCGGCCACCAGGCGGCGTTGCATCCACGCTGGAGACCCCATAATAGGCAGTCTTGGATGGGTCGTCCTGGCCGTACTGGGGAGCGGAGTTCGAATCGCTATATCTTGGGGCAGCAGGAGGGGAGTAGGAATTCACATCGTTAGAGGTGTCATCATGAGTCGCAACTCCATGGTATGCCGTCCGTTGAGGGTAGTTGATATAGTCCATCTTGCGACGAGGTAGCAAGCGTGTCTCTCAGTCGTAACTTCAGGACAAGCAAAACTCCCGCTTCCTCAAATGCTGAAGGGCGTTGTATCGACATACATGACTCCCCTGCATCATGCTGGGCGCGTCGGGTGTGATATAATACCCCTCCATTGTTCACGTAGGAGGTCCACCAGGATGCAGGTTGTAGAAGCCATGGAAGTGTAATATTTGACTGGATTACTACTTTCCGTATGGTGTGACGATAGAGTTTGGACAGGCCTGGAGCACAGGCACGAGGCAGTTCAGCTCAAACGTGCTAGCAGCTGTGGGACCAATGACAGATGTGCATCTCCATGACTGGCGTTCAGGCGATGGGGTTTAGGGGCCAAAACTAAATACCGCAGGTGTGATGAGTTTACAGTATCCCGGCCCTTCCATGTGCACTCTCTGCGAGCTAGAGCAGCGGCCTCACATATCATGCCACCTTTGCACGCATCCCAGCGATGGCTGGTACTGTTTGGGTTTCAGGATGCATCTCTCCCTTCGGTAGTGGATCTGTCCAAGCTGCCTGTGAAGATTCCGAAAGGTTCTCATCATTCGACTGCCAATGTCACAAGTGTTCGCAGGTCTCAGTATCGGATTAGAGTGGGCGTCGCACTCGTGAACCATGCAAAATAGGTCTCTTGCTGGCAGGTTCTAATAATAATAACCCAGAGATTAGGACACAGGCTGTAGCGGAGGCGCATTGATGCCAAGATGTCTTCACCTCGCGCTCAATGAATTTCTTTGCCGAGATCGTAAGCGCCAGCACCGTTCTGGATCTCTGCCTCCTCACTCAGCCTGAGAGGATCCGGAGGATCATTAAAGCCACCCAGCCCCCAATTGCTACTGCGCAGCTCATTAATGATGTGCTAGCACCACACAACGGTGCTCCAGGGAGCGACTCGGCCTTGTGAGGAGGATCCGTCGGTTAACGCGGTCAATTTGCACTGATAGCCCCCAACCGTCACATGAAAGCACGACACATACAGTTCAGCCATGTACACTGTTGATCGTCAAGATTGACGGAGGGGGCCCTTCGTTTAGTCTTCGAAATCAGGCTCTATCATGCACAGGCCAGCACAAGAGTAGTTCTGGGCCTATGTGTTTCCATCACCACACAAAAATGCAGCTAGTGGCTGACTAGCACAGGGTTGCCTCTATCTGATATTTGTATCTTCCTGATGGTGGTTCTACTGTGATACCTTCGGCACGTCTCTGCAATCGTAGAGTGATTCTGTAACCCATGAATAATCGCTGCTCGCAACATGCTTGCACTCAATAATCGCAGCTACCGGTGTATGTAGAGTGCTTCTTCAGGAATATGCACTCTCCCTGCATCCCTCCATGGCAGCAACGGTAGACTACAGTACGCTACAGGACGATGGTAATGGAGCCTGAAACAGTGTTTTGCCAATTTCCAAGCTCACTTTGGTGCAAGCGATCCACAGCTCATGTGCCCGTTGGCCTTGATGAGGGCAATGCTTTTTGCGTTAGTTGTATCAACACCATTACGTTGTACCAGTTTTGCCGCGCAAGGGTATTCGCTGTCGTCACAATGACACTCAGCTTTACTTCCTGCTATTATTTTACTTGATCGTGAAATTTGTGCCTGGAGACATCAGCGGCCTATCATTGTATTACCATATTAGATCAACGAAGCTTTTTAATATCTTCAAAACACGATACCAGATGCAATATCCCTGTTCTTGCGACCATGCCCTGTCACCAAACAGCAATGGGTTGCCTGAGACCAACAAATGCACTGTTCGACTGGAAGATCTTAGATTTAAAAAGCACTCGCTCTACTACAATCGCGCGCTAGCTGAAAACAGTCTTGTCCACGTACATACCCATCTCATGCATAATTCACCCAATGCGTGCGACAGCTCACACGCAATGCGGCTGTGCGTCCCCTGGCTTGGAGTCAAACGCGATGCGTCCGGCAGGAAGAAAGAACAGCGCGACCAGTGCTCCATTCCTGACTCTTGGAAAGTGGTGAGTGCCTGGCGCAGGGCTCGTCCATCCAGCACCACGCCACCCCTGAAAGCCCTCTAGTTCGGCTTCACTATCGACCTGGACTACGCAGTTGATCTCGCCGTACGGGTGCTTGTGGTACTGACCTGAGTATGGCTTATCGGATTCCATATACACGGTGGTGATGGACAGGTAGTATGGTGGCTTTGGCAACCTTGTTGATGATGTCAGCTTCCTCCTGCGTCGTTTTGGAAAAGTGCTCCGCCTACATGATCTTTCCCCGTCGGTATTTACGTCCATCAACCTCACCACTCGCCACCCAACCTTCCTTCAGACCCTGTCGGACAAGGGAGCACATCTCTTCGTAATACTTGTTGCCCGGTCCATACTCGCGGTTCAGCCGCTCTTCTAGTTCATGTCCTGGAGTGCTTTTTATGACATGCAATGTCAGCTCATGAGCCTCACGGAACTGCCGCATCACGGGCACTTACAGGTTCTGTATGTCGTCGAAGAACTCATCGCACACATTAGCTAGCTTCCTAGCTGTAGGATGTTGTTCGAGGTCGACACCGTTGGGTGAGCCGTCGAAGCCAGCATTGACGGAAGCCATGATTGGAAGATGTCAACAATGGAGCAAGGTGGACGATTCGTAATTGATGCTGATTCTCCTGCGATAGGTAATATGTCTTGCGATGGATATGATACGAGTTCGAGGTGCAGGTGGGCGAACACGACTACTTATGAAGCTTCTTCTTCCATGCTGAACGGCATTCCCACACGCTCATCATCCAGTCTTGAAAGTCGGTCCTCAATAGTTCCCGTTTCAGTACCATGTTGCGTCTGTCACGGAGCTCCCGCGGCACGGCGAGCTTGCGAAATGTGCCTTTAATGGCATGGTATAATAACATGCGTAGTAACAGAGTTCAGCCGCTTAGGCATGCTAGATGAGGGGTCCAATGGCAGAAGCCGGATGTTCCTGACGTGATCAGCTTGCATCAGCTGCGGGCGTCCACCTGGTGGATTTGTGTAAGCTCTTGCAGCGCTCGGATATGCCGAGGCAGGCGATAGATATTCCCCAGCTGGCTTGGTATGGACGGTCGCTATCGCGCTTCCTGTACTGCTCCTCTGCAAGTATGATGATACTGATGATTGATGCCGGTGTAGCGGCAGATTCGAAGGCCGATCGCGAAGAATCAGACCATTACATTACCAGAGCTCTTCCGTAGATGTGACGATCTACCAACGAGACTTCTACGTCAGACAGACTCCTGGTACTGTAAAACGCAATGCACTTCTCAACTACCCTTGAAGAACTTCCTCGCCTCATCCATCAATCTTGCAGGTGCCAGGAAAGACATTCGCACACCTTCACCCTTCTCACGCCAAGTATGGCTGAATTCTCCCATGAACATCTCTGACCTCACTATCGGCACCTTTCCTTCCTCTATTGCCCACCAAAGCTTCTCTAGATCCAATAGAATTTCTTCTCCATCTACAGAAGATGTCTCATGGCCACAGCCAACCTTTACTTGTCTCGCTACTTCCGTCCAGCCATCTTCCTCTGAAGCTTCAGCAGCCTCTGCGACTGCTCTAGCCCTTTCATTTTCAGAGCGGACGAAATACAGCAATTTCTGCATTGAGAAATACCACTCAATCATGTTACCGTGCTTTGTCCAGACGACTGGCACGCCATGCTTTCCTTCCTCATAGAAACTGTCACCCACGTAGAGATGCATCTCGTCATGATCATACCACGCCAATTCATCTGGGGTATGGCCAGGAGTTTGAATGATCGTGATGCCAAGATCTGTCGTGTCTCCAGAACTGGTACGAGCTTCGGTATCGTTGGGACTTCGCAAAGGGTATATCAGCCTTTCAAATGGTTGGGCCCAAAGGGTCACTTGATACTGGGGCACGGGAACACCCCTGTAATCGAACAAGCTGTGTCCTGCCAGATCGGACTCCACAAAGTCTCGTCCTGCCGCTGAAGCAACAATATCGGTTGTGCCTCCTTTCAGGAACTGCTCGATCCCGCCGATGTGATCTGTTGCAGGCAGTGTTCAGTATAGCTGTGGTTTCACTTAGAGGATTAGACGTGCGCACCAAAATGACAATGTGTAAATATTATGACGTATTTACGTTGTCCGTTCGGGTTGAGAGGTTGCCTGCCATTCACGAAAACTGGGCAGCGCTCTAAATAGTCGCGGAGGTGGATCCAGCGAGCTGCACAAAATGTCAGTCAATCATCGATGCCAATTGCATTCGTGGAGGTAGAACTGAGGTGCCTTCGAAGGGTTCCAGCCAGATATTTTTACAGACACGTTGTACTTCACCACCAAGAAAAGACCGCCACCGCAAACTTGTTGACATTCTACCACAGAGGAACCAACAACAACCTACCACTCTTCTTTCGCTCGCTCGGCTCATCGCAACCAGTGTCGCTGAGGATGATCACTGGTGCCTTAGGGTGTATCTTGACATATATGAGGGGATACTGATCCAATGCGTCATCTTCCGTAACCACGAAGGTGGTCTTGTTAACTCTCTTTGTCGAGAATGAGGCGGTATTCGGAAGCTGGAATCTTGCAGTGCATGGACCCATATCGCTAGATTCCAAGATGATGGATGAGAGTAGTGGGCTGCGACACAGTGGTTATGTGCACAGGTGGATATGCAAGATGCAGGTGTCGCATTCAAGGTCATGGTTGGTCCAAGCGCCACTCACGTGTCTTTGACATGAGTTGACTTCACGTTGACACGCAAGCGCGGAGATATTGGTTCGAAACAGTCATTCAGGAGATATACACTGAGCTTTCCCGGTTGCTCAGTAGGTCTCGCCTGCTCACGACGAACGCTTGCTTCTGAAACCCGCGATTCACGCAAGCTGAAGACGTACACTTCGGGTCACACGGCAGGTGACAACTTTTACGCCTTACAAAGCAGAGGATTATGAAAGGTGTGGCATGATTGTGTGTGCTATACTACTGGATTTTCAAGGTCTTTTCCTAGCCTAAGCACTAGTTGTCATAAATCGTGATGGAAAGTCCCCTGTTTCCAAAATAATTACAAAGTGGCTGCCTACATATCTCCAGGTCCATTCGTTTGATAGTATCGGGTAGCCATCAGGTGTTAGATTGCTCCCGTCCCTGTATGATGTTGGACGATGAGATCACAGGAGCCGCCAGAATGCTCGGTGTGTCCACTACCCTCAAAATACCAAGCCACAAGCCACAATGGTCCTACGATTCATCCACCCGCACCACCTTCATACAGGCCTCTCAGGATTAAACAATAGCAGCCACTTATGACTCAAGCCAACTGCAGGAGTAGACCACCATAAACCCTTAATCATCCCCTTGACACAGCCTTGCCCCAGCCTTGCCCCAGCTATTCTCAAAAACTTGATGTACTAGGTAGCATCGGCTAGCAATAGTCTGAGTGATGTCTGTGGGAACACAACAAGGGGCCGCAATACCACATGAACAGCAGTACGGCTTGAACAGGGATGCGACACGTGGCCTCGTCGTTCAAAGCTGTTGAAGAGGCGAGCTTGACCATACTTCGCCCGTACTATTGGTGGATATGATGTTGGTCGCCAAGTGGGCGTATCATACCGAACTGCATGATGGAGGCTAGACTGGATCTTGTTTTCCGTCTCCAAAGGTAACCATTAAAATGAGGGACATCTGGGAGATCATGTCAGGCCAGATTCAGCTGCCAAGCTTTGAGAAGCCACATTCGCAGGACATTTTGCATCAGTCATTATAAATCAGGTTGAAAAACAAGCAATGAAGTCGTTCGCTGATCAGTATTCATCGTGTGTCACCGAAGTGCCGAAACTCTTGTTATTCTCGTGGGGTCTTGCCATGAACCCGTATGTATGCATGATGTCCATGCGGTTGCGATCCCGTATCTCGGCCATGTACATCATTTGTTCTTGTTCAGCGCGCCTCTGACTCTCCAGGTCTTCTGGATCGGGTTTAAAGTTGTATGAGCGGATGAAGACAAAGCCAAGCATTGTCGCTGCGCCTGCGCCGATGATACAGAGCAGAATGATAACGGGAGGCTTCAAAGTCATCTTGTTGTCACTTCTAGCCCAAATACCACCGTAGAATTGTGATGCAAGAACGGTGCTGTCAAGCGTTGTCGATGCTGCAGAGGACAGGCGAGAGCAAGAAAATGATCAGAAAGACGAGTCCGGAGAAGAGGATTACAGGAGGGCGATGGCAGGTGGCCAGCAAGAGCAAAGCCTTGGAATATAAGCACGAGTACCTACCCAGACACCCATCCGCCCAGACAAAGATGGATCGCATGAGTCGGAAGCGATGGGCGCCGTGCCTCTTAGAGGGACAAGAAAGTACGTATACGCGTAAGAGCATCTCCAACACACAGGACACGCGACGCAAGCAGCCAGGAAGCTAAACGGCGAAGCTCCTGCCATGGAGCCCTCACCCTTCACACCACCAAGAGGACAAGAGGACCCGTGATTGGAGTCAAGTCGTCGCACCTCTACGGCAGACCGGAATCCATCAGATGCGGCGTGCATAATTCAACCCCGCATCTGAACAAGTGACCCAATGGAATGGGGTCGACAGAAACCGAGCAGTGTCGTCTGAGGCTGTGCAAGCGGCATAGCTGGGTGTGTTGACAAGTCGCAAATGGCAATGAAGGGGTATTGCCTGAGGAACTCTGGTAGTGAGGGTGGAGCCAGGAATGTTCGGAATGACAAGAACAACGAAGAGAAACTGGCCAGCACCACTTGCGACGTCTGTGGGGGGCGACTTGGGAGCTGACGGGTTGCACTGGCGGCCAAGCCTTTCCGCGGCAGCTAAACTGGGTTGGGATTCATTTCCCGTTCCTACGTACCGTTATTCGTATAGGCGTACGCAACCATCATCCAAGACACATCGTGCAAGTCCATCATTTTGAGCAGGCAGTGTTGGAAAACAGAGACAGGCTTACGTTTTCCGCTCCCACCGTGCTGAACATTTAGTGGGTGCCGTTCAGATGCGATGGTTCAGTGCAAATAAGCCAGCCAGATATGAATGAATGAAACGATTAGCTCTTCGTTGAGACTAAGGTGTGGCTTGGTCAATCAGTGACAACGAGATAGTCAGGTTTGATGGAAGCACTGGAGAGTCTCCAGCGGCTCCAGACCATATTTCCTCACCGTCAATCAGAACGACTTTTCTTTCACAGACTGCGCCAGGCGAGCCCAACGTGATCGAGGATCTCGTTTCAACAGCTGCCATTCCCTTTCCCCCGGAACTTCACATTTGTAGACCAGCCATTGCAAAGACCTCGTCGAGCTAGATATGTCAATGGCGACGGGCATATCTGCAGTGTGGCAAGACGGGTTCCTGCATGCCGCCTAGGCGCCTACTCTTGACATTGGATAGCCGCGCCCTGTGCCTCATCCACAGCAACGTAACGAGAAATACTGATCAGATTCGCAGTTTCGAATACTTGAGGACCATCACTGACATTTCCTGACGCCAGAAGTGACCTGGAAAGCTGCAGTGTTGATCTCTCAAGGCCAGGAAAAGTCTGGTCGTCGCGAGAGTACGAAACTAGCCTCCGCAGGCAGGTCCAGGCAGGAGAACCAATACAGCAATATACTGGAGCATGAATGATAGCGATAGACCCAAAACGACCTTGAGCATTCGGGCGAGCCGATCCTCCAGACTGAGATGATCGATAGGTGGCGCGCAGTATTGACCACCTTGGCGTTTGCACTCTTGGTGCATCTTGGAAACCAGCTTTGAGACAAGAGTTGTTGCGAAGCCGGTGAGCGGTGACCCGTGATTTGTGATGAGCGCAACCTTTGCGTCCTCAAATCGCGCAGCTTATACTACATAGATTACGCCGATGGCGTGTGAAGCCGACATCTTCACTCAGGGTGCAATACCGCATCAAACACCAATTTATATATGGAAACATATACACAGACTGGTTGCCGAGCCGGGTAAGACATAGTCGAGATATATCTGTGTACCAATAACGAGGGCCGCTGTTAATGGGGTGCACATAGGAATGAGTGGTCGCCTGAAATGATCAATGTAGTGGTAAGCCGCGCTTGTCGAATGAAGACTAGACTGGTCGTACTGCGCGCACCTCATCTCTAATTTTGACAAAGGGGCCAGCCAGCCTCACGAGGTCGCTACTCGCAGTGAGGCATTGCGATGTCGCGTTGTGCATATCTTTTCGCTCCAGAAACGCTGAAGATGAAATGTAGAAGTAGCGTCACTGATATATACCAACCTCAGGGCCTCGACTGAAGCGTGCATATCACTATCGTTTCCGTACAGGTCTATCAACAGCTTGCATCCTTCATGCAGCTAATTATTGACCGGCTTCCACAAACAGCTGGCCTGGCCCCCAACAAGCGATTCCGCGATGGCGGACCCTGCGCCTCAGCTCAGCTAGCTCTCGTTGATAGTGAGGCTCAAGCGCGATTTGGCACGATCCATCCATTTCTGTTAAATTGGAAGATCCGGCAGCCTTGCGACTGCTTTGTCAAACTTGGTCGTGTCGCAAGGGAAGTCTGCTGGCGTGTAGGAAAGCCTACAACTCAGCGTACTTGAAATCGGCAGCGGGTCATCGCTATGGCCATCTCGATCGCGCCATCTGGGTTTTGGGATGGTAATGATGGTCTCTGGAATAGCTTCATAGTGTCTGTCGGTACGCCCGGCCAGGAGTTTCGTGTCTTCCCCTCGACAGCCGGGCAGGAGACATGGATACCGGTACCACAAGGCTGCACGTCAAGTGATCCCGAAGATTGCGCGTACCTTCGTGGTGCATTACCCTTCGACGGCAAGAACAGCAGCGGTTTCGACACCACCGCCAGCAGCTCATGGAACCTGAAGGGCATCTTTACGCTTGATGCGCAGGAGGCAAAGATGGGATATGATGGTAACGGACTCTTTGGCACTGATGTTGTAACCTGGGGTAACGGCACAGACTCAGCAAACTTGGAACAGCAGACTGTAGCTGGGATCGCTGACAAGGACTTCTACCTGGGCTTGTTTGGCCTGGGCCCGAAAGTGAGCAATTTTACCGACTACAACGACCGAAACCCGAGCTTCTTGAGTACGCTGTACAATGACAGCAAGATCCCAAGTCTCTCATGGGGCTATACAGCAGGCGCGGCGTATCGAAATCAGTTGCCAGCTTCGCTCACGCTGGGCGGGTACGACAGCAACCGTGTTTCCGGCCAACAGCTCAGCATCGACATGAACTCTGATAACTCGCGTCCGCTACAGATTGGTTTACAAGGCATTTTTGCGTCCAACACCTTTGAAGGTACCTTGGACCTAGGCTACGAAGGGACTTACCACTTTGTTGACTCTACCTTATCACATATATGGCTCCCCAGTGAAACTATCGACGGCTTTGTAAGCGCGTTTGGCCTGACCTATGACAACACAACAGATCTGTTTCTGGTGAACGACTCTGTTCACGATTCCCTGCTCCAGATGAACCCGACCGTGTCATTCCAAATTGGTGCCGACACCCAAGGATCAGACACGATCACCATCAACTTGCCTTACGCTGCGTTCGACCTGCAAGCCAGCTACCCATTCTACGAGAACGCAACAAACTACTTCCCTATCAGACGGGCTGCGAATGAATCACAGTATACGATTGGCCGTACCTTCCTACAGGAGGCCTACATCGTCGCCGATTACCTTCGCAACAACTTCTCCGTTGCGCAAGCCAACCACGAGGACACAAGTGGTACCAATATTGTCAGCATTGAAAAGCCTACAGAGAACAATAATACCAGCAACGGAACAACCATCGGCACACCGACACCACGGGATGACTCTTCAGGCATCAGTGGAGGTGCGATTGCCGGCATAGTCATCGGCGTGGTTGCCGTGATAGCCATCCTGGGTCTCGGCTTCTGGTTCTACCGCCGGAAACAGCAGCAGAAGCACAAGCACACCCCAGTCGCCACAACAGAACCAGAGCAATCCACGAATGCAGACGTCTTCCCAGAAGACAAGAAGGATGGTTTCGAACAACGCGCTTCTGAGCTCCCAGGTCCACAGCTACACGAGATGGCAGCGCAGTCCAAAAACAGATTCGCAGAGGTCGATGGCGCCAGTTCGACCAAGTCTCCACTCCACTCCCCATCAGCCTTCAATAGTGGGCACCCCAGCCCCCGTTTTGAGCTTGGGCATGGCGGTGTCGACTGGGTGGCTGAGGCGCCGGGAAGCGAGAGCCACAGGTATGAATTGCCTGGTGCTGAGATCGCGCGGGATCAGCAGAACAGATAGAATCTTCCTGCATCATGTGAACGCTGAGAAGCGCAGTAATGACAATAATGTATTTCCGTCCGACTTTATCCCCATAATTTTGAGTGTGCTCGTAGATCATTTCTAAGTAGAAGATTGCAATTTTGGGTTGTGGAGGCCGAGGTCTACTCACGTACGGGTAGAACGAGAAGTCTGTCTCCATAGGAAATGTACCTGCTCCAATCTGAATGGTGTCTTCCCGTTGCCCTATTGGAATGAAGATAGCTGACGGCTCGAGCAAACACATACGGTTATCTGATTTGCTTTTGCGATATACAATGCTCAAGTGGATCACTTCTAGTCCAAATCCAACTCAATAACGTTGTTTGGTTTCATTGGTGATAGCAGCTGCACACAGGATTGCTGTGCTAGAGTGCATCTCATGTGCGGCATCCGCCATGCTTGTAAAGGGTCAGGGATGCTTTCGGTAAGGACTAAACTTCCAAAGACATCTTACGGTTCATAAAAACGAAATCTGATCAGAGGATGTCTGTATTGACGCTAAGCGTCAAGAACATACATTAGGGTCATACATTGTGACTAGATAGATGATCTGCCTGGTATATGTACAAGAGATAAGTAAGTCAACTCCCATGGTCTCAATACACCGCTTCAAACTGCTCAGTAACCAATCTGTCCTCTGACAGCACCAGGCACAGCTAGCGACGAGTGCACATCAGCAAAGAAACCCTTGGGGTTCTGCTCGATCTGGCGGACGTGGAAGCTAGCGCCGGTGTCTTTGCCAGCAGTGTCGTTCACACCAGTCCTGAACGGACCCTGAAGACAGCCGACGGAGATAGCGAGCTTCTCGTCGCCGACAGGGTTGGGGAAGGCGATGCGCGGGGGGCCGCTCTGGCCCTTTGCAGCCTCGTGGATGTGGGTGGCGGTGAGGGCTGGCGACTGGTACTGGCCGCGGAAGCCCTCTAGCTTGATGTAGTAGCAGATGAGATTCAGGTCGGTGTTGACGCCAAGGTCGTAGAAGCCCTTTGCGCCCTGGGATGATCATGGATGGTTAGCAACTGTGTCCTCGGGAAAGGGGCCTCCAGGTCTTGGATGTGCTTACAGCGAGACCGCCAGTTGGGGTCGTGCCGTTGACGACCTGATCAGGGGTGGCGATCACATGGTAGTTGGAGGTGAACTTGATGGGGCCGTCGTCGCACTTGTCGTTCTTCCATCCCTTGTGGTTCCTCCAGCGGTCGTTGGCCTTATCCAGCTTGCCCAACAGGCCGTCCGTGGGAGCGGCGAGCGAGGACGAAGCTAGTAGAAGGGCTGCAGCGGCGATGGAGGTGGTCTTCATGATTTTGTATGGATTGTGCCTGTACGAAGTTCGCGAAGAATAGTGTGGGCGTTGAACGAGTTGAGATGTGCGAAATTGAGATACTTGTGATGATGTTTGCTGGTGGAGTTATTGAGAAATTGTCAACACGCATCGAGGCATTTATATCTCCAGAATCTTCAGTCCCCATTTCGTGTCACGGAACCAGCATGATCCGTGATCGTCGTCTCCAAGGCGTATCGGTGCAGTGCCCAGGCATCTGGGCTTCATGCTCACCTGGAAAATACGTATTAACTTCTCGAAATAAGCCAAAGCAGTGTCGCCTGCTGGCTGTGATGAAGAGGCAGAGTGTGGTTACCCTTCGCCGCTGACCAGGCCAAGGTACGTATATTGACTTGGCGACCATGACGAAGGTCAAACCAAATCCAGAAGCACAGAGATTTGACCGCCGAGAGTGCTCTAGTGAGGATGTAGGTGGCTGAAAGAAGAAGCTGAGCAAACCAAGCAACCCGAACGAGGCAAGCGCGCCTGGGTATAGAGAGAAGCTTAACCCTTAACCATAACGCGCGCCTGGGGTTAGCCTTGCATTAGGATGGCACCACGTTTGGCATACATATGTCAAGGACGAGAAGGGTATGCCAAGTATCCAGAATGACAAATAGCGGGATGGAGAGGCACACTTATGATCAGTTCGGCTCTGGTGAATAGCGTCGAGGAATGTTGCGCTCAGGTAACGAATCTCGAATTCCTAACAAGCGGTACAGCACTGTTGGTAGTGAAATAGGGTTACATTCCAAATGATATACATGAATTTCGCTTTGAACCAAGTAGAAAGGTACAATAGGTGATCAGCTTGTGTCGTCGCATGATGAGCATGATCTGCAGCCACGAAGGTCTGGCGTAGTGGCGCAGTAAACGCTAGAACAGTTATGCTCTCGACCAAAGTATGTGAACGTGCAGAAGCCACTGATGCGCTCACCACGTTGATGCCAATGCCAAGTGGACACTCGCTATGTCGGAAACAGACCGGCATGCGGGGACGGAGAGGCAACAGCTGGGAGGCCACGATAAGCTTGGCATGTGGCATCATGTGGACTGCTATGTTTAGGAAGGATCCGGACAGCTATTCTAGGCAAAGTTTGAGCGCAGTCTCTCTTTGTTTGCTGCATAATCTCGAAAGCTTGCACTTGCAACTTCAGACATGATCCCTTGCGGAGGTAGAACAAGCCATTGGCACGACGTCGGAGGGGAACTTATCCGGACCAGGTACCTGCGACTTCACTGACTGTGTGGAGGCCGTATGATCGACATGAGTGAAGTATCAAATTTATCAGGTGACATCAGTTCAGCCAGATGGATCCAAAAGGTCAACCACTCGCAACGTTTGGAATAGTACAGTACTGCCGAGATGAATCAATATGGAAGAAGCCTTTGTGGTGTTGAGATCGAGCAAGAGGATCAGACGGCGCCCGAGCGCCTCCGGACTTGAGAGCCTGAATGATGAGGACACCGACTCTTTGTTAAAAAGCCGTTTGCATGATTCATCCAGGCCATCCGCGGGAGCCTCTGACTACTTCGGCGCGTTGCTCTGCCATTCGCCAGCACTGCTATCCCCTTCGACTTCAGGGACGGCTCGTGAAGGCGCGTCCTTGGCAGGAGGTGGTGGCGGCGGAGCGTCGACATCGTCATCGTCTTCAAAATGGCTTGGGTCCATCATCTGTGCGTCGCGCTCCGCTTCGATATCCGCATATTCGCCAGTGCCCCTATTCGGCTGACCATTGGTCTTGCGTGCCTGGTAGTCGTGCAACGTATCGTCAGCACTCACACTGATGCCCCTCACGCCCCAGCGGTTGCTCGAGTTAGGAGCTGTCGGGCGAATTGTGCCATTCTCCTGCCTCGACAATGCATCCCCATCTTCATCTGACCCATCTCCCAAGCCGTCTTGGCTGTGCCTGCCCACCCTGCCCACGATCCGGCGTACGAGGAAGCCCTTGCTCATGTCATCACTGTCGACCACAACACCACCTCGTAGCTTGACACGCTGTCTCGTCAAATAGACCCAGGCAAAATCGGCGTAGAGGGCGGTCTGGACTATGCCAAAAACAACAGAGACTGTGATGGGCGGGCTCCCAGTGGCATAACCCCAAATCCAGTGGATGATATAGATCATGCGGTAGATGCCCAGCGTCAGGAGGTAGTAGGAATCGATGACAGTCGGAACGGATGTCTGGCGCAGGAGGAGCAGTTGGGGAAGGATGCAGACGGATTCGAGGATCTGGGAGAAGTCCCAGAACAACTACTACTTGTCAGTAAGGGTTGTCGCAATGCCAGCCCTCCAATTGTTGCATACGCCAGGTATGGCAAGGGTTGACTGACCTCCATGAATGACCATGTGCTGGTCATCGAGAGCATCACCAACGGGGCCAGCAGCGTGCAGCCTATCAAGGACCAGATCGCCAGCTTCCAGGCTTGCTCTTTCTCTCTTGTCCGAGGGTAGACCCTCATCATGATGTAGATCACATAGAACGAGGTCGTGAAGTACAGCAGTTTATAGAAGACCAAGTACGCATTCGCCCAGGCGCGAGGGCTGAGCAGGTCAAGGTAGCGGGTGATGAAGACCAGCACATATAGAAGCTGGGTCAGGAGGCTGACGCCCTCCGCAGACCTGTTGCGATGTATGGCAAAGATGAGGATGAGCTTGGAGGAGGTATGCGACAGGTCTGCGATGATCTGGAATAAATCAGGCATCTTGGGCACGACTCTCCCGTCCCCTTATGATTGCCGATCCAAGTGTTGGGTTGCTTGCAGCAGCGGACGCCCGATACCTGTGTTCAGGCGATGGACGCAGTGTCGTGTGTACCCTGACCGAGACGCGATCGGATGGCATGCATGTAACCAGTCGTTTCTACCGGTTACTACTGTGGACTGCCTGATAGTGAAGACAAGGCTAGGAATGGGTGTATGTGGACCTATCTGAGCCCTGTGAGGCTGGCATGCCAGTTGCAGCCTGGCAGCTCGCGCCATGAACCGAGAATCAGAGTGATGCCTGCAGATTACGTGGCCCAAGCTTGGAAGCGCGTCCTGTTTGCCTTCCGGGTGTCCAACCTTAACTTGGTCATTGTAGGGTCAAGGTCTTCCATCATCTTGGATAAGATTAGATTAGATTGTATTCATCGGCATCATACCCGGTAGAATGACTCAGGCAGCATATTCGAAAGGGCTATATGGTCTCAACTGGATGCTACTGTTAGTCGACCATCCAGATTGCTCGACACGCTGTCGTTAGTTCAGAGCCAGAATGTATTCGTCTGGATTGGTAATGGCGCACTGCAGTAGAGCTCAATTCCACTACCACTAGAAGAAGCTTTATCCGCAGAACGATCAACCTATTGGTAGACTCTCTTTGCTCTGCCCGAAGTCGCCGAGGAAGCGTATCCACTCGAGCTTGACCGGTGCTTGGCGATTGCTGTGGATAGAGTGAGTGAGTGCACCAAGGTAAGGAGGTATCTCTACAGTACGTGTAGAGTGGGTCCAGCGCTGTGTGCAATTCTCGGTTTCAAATCATCCACCCCAAATGCTTGCTCGGACAGTATATACTGCCAGACTCTCGACCTCACTCATCTCCCGTATCCCTTTGGCAGCCTCGACACTTTCACCAAAAGCCGACCTTTTCCCCCATAGCAGCAGCGTAGCAGGCCAGAACCGCAAGATGAGCGACATCAAGATCGAGGCCATCTCCACCAGCAAGGGCGCTCCCCGTGAGTCACGTCTGCATGCTTTCCCTTCATCTTGACACATCCCGATGCTGACCATGCACTCGCAGCTGCTGCCCCGTACGTATGTAAACACCGTTGGGCCGTTGGTGCTGGCTCTCGTGTCCACGACACACCCAGACCCCGTCGTGAGCTGACGAGACCCTTTGCTCGTCCATATAGAGCCAAGCCATCCGCGCCGGCCCTCACCTCTTCGTCTCCGGCCAGATCCCGGCGGATTCCTCAGGCAACCTAGTCGGCGGCAGCATCGCCGACCAGACGAAGCAGTGCTGCGAGAATGTCAAGACCATCCTTGAGGCCGCTGGCACCAGCATCGAGAGGATTGTCAAGGTCTGGCCCCTCCCATTCGCCCGCCCCGCGGTCGTCCTGCAAGCTGACAGACTCGGCAGGTCACCGTCTTCATCACGTCGATGGACAACTTCGCCGAGATGAACTCAGTCTACGAGAAGTACTTCCTCCACAAGCCTGCCCGTTCCTGCGTGGCTGTCTACCAGGTCAGTGCCCGATCCAGGGCGTGCCCTGCCTCCATGTCTCTTCCCCCTTGCCTCCTCCCCACTTCACACATGGATGTCTCCACACAGCCGCTGGCGAAGCAAAAGATGATGGCGGCCAAGACTGACAGCCCCTCCTTCCGACAGCTGCCCAAGGGCGTCCCGGTCGAGATCGAGTGCATCGCGCTGTCTGGGTAAAAAGCGTCCGCCGACAAAGGCCAATGGCCATCCTGAGCCGCAGCCCACATAGCCCCGACAGCAGCGTCCCATGTGGAGGCGGCGTCGAGAGAATATAGAGCGACGACGGAAACGAATTAGAGAAAGAAACACCAGACCATTTACACTGCCCTCTTCTCTCACAGTATCCTTCCCTACATATCTCTAAGCGCCCATGGTCGATCGCTCACAAGCCACCCCTTACCGTCTTGATGTAAGATTAGCTTGGCCCTACGCTCCCCGCCCACTAAAGAGAGGCGCGTACGGCGCCTAACACGCATGAAAGTACTCTCCGGACATGAAGCAAAGCGCGAGCCCCCACCTCCCCAATTCTTCCCTCTTCACTCTCATATCATTGCTCCAAAAAGCACTGTACAGCCACAGGTTCCTCCTACAATCTGTGGACGCACTCGTCCGACCTCGACACGGTCCGGGTGTGCCCCATGCATGCCATCAGACTCGCCCAGCGACACATCACCCGCGGGACGCGCATGTCACACACATGTCACACAGACCCGTGCGGCAGTCGAGGCCAGACCCTGCTCGCTCTCACTCACTCACTCCCCACTGCTGTAAATAGCTCACGGATCGACTTCCACTGGCGTTTTCTTGCATTTGTATAGGTGGTCCCACCCTTTCGGCAACTGCTCTGCATTCCCTGCAAAGGCAGACCCGACAGGGGGGGGACCATGCAGTCGTTTCGCTGCGCGGCCGCGAAGAAGAGGGCTGAAGGCTTGTGTAACGCTGACGCACCGGCTGGCCGCTCATCTGCATGGCGGCTGAAAGATCGCGGAGGTCCCTTTGACACAACCTTTCCTGACCGGTTAGGAAACTGCTACCTGGGAGGTGGTTACGATCGAGACTGTGATGAAGATGAAGATGATGATGATGATGGTGTACTAGATTGCCTTTTTGAGTGTGTCTTGAAACTCCGTCGTATCTCATGTTATAATACAATAAAGCATCCCTGTCCGTGACGACTGAAAGCGGAATTTTAGGGTAAGAGTAAGAGGAAAAGTATAGACAGAAGATAAGCGTCAAGGGGGTAGAGGGAGAATGAAACACCTGACCCAATAGGAAGCTCCCCCTCACTATGAACATACCAAAGCCGCATCTAGAGTAACTCCTCTCTCTCCTGGGAATGAAAGGCCACAATGCCTGGCCCCGTTGTACCGAGGGCCTCAGATATGCCCAAGCATGTCTAGAAGCATAGTGTAGCTTTGAAAGACCGCACCTTCCTTTTTAGAAAACAAGACCAATTTTTGTGGATAGCGACCGTCCAGAATCAATACAAGCGAGCGTTGTGGGTATCGTGCGAGGGAAAAGAAGAAGAAAAGAAAGAAAGAAGAGAAACTCAGAAATATGCGAAGCAGAATGCAAATGCTGGCGTGTGAGGCATGAAGTCCGGAATCATCGTCAACAATGTCGAGCCAGTAAATGGTGCCAGCGCTCCGACAGATGTGGGAGCTCGATGTGGCACCGAGAAGAGAAGCAGATTCAGAAAGGGTCGTTCAAGCATAAGTATGGCGGGATCGAGAGTTAGCATTCTTGCAGTCTCAAATCGTGCCCAGTGACTCCGTTGGAAAATCCGGGCCTGGATGTATTCGAGGGTAGACTGTGCTGTACTGGACTGTACAATGTCATAGCGGCCTTTCAGCACGCCATGACCGAGTCAGAGAAGCCAGTGTTCATTGCATATTCGTGGTGGTCATCGTGAGCCACAGCGAAGTGTTGTGGGTGCTGTGGTAGAGGCTGGTTGTCACTACCATATAGTCACTGGGTCGGCATGAAACCGAAGTGCATCGATTGACCTTCGATAGGGCTTGAAGTGAAATGGGTCATAGGTGTGATGCCCGCCGAGGTGGAGACGGCGAGCGAAGATGCCTCCATCTCTTGCCACCTTTTGGCACAGTGCCGTGGTGGCCAGCGCTCCTGGATGCCGTACTCGCCCATCTGTCAGGTCTCACTGTCAGCTGTTGAGTGCCCCAAAAAGAAAAGGAAGGGGGGGGAAAGGGGGGGGAAAGGAAAAAATGGGGAGTCTCCAGAACCCATACCTTTGACGCGATGATTTCCCACTTGTACTTCTCCCAGTGCTCATGAGCTAGCTTCAGGGCTTGGATATCTCTATCCTCCCAGACCCGAAACTTCTCGCGCAGCCGCTTGTAGCGCATCTGCAAGGCAGCGACCTGGAAAGTCTTGCCCTTTTCGGTCTGGAAACGCGTGGCGATGTCTTTCCAGGGCAGACCGTCTTCCTCCTTCAGCCGGACAAGGAAACGATCATCCTCGCTGAGGTCGGCAGATACCACAGAGGAAGTACGCTTCCGTCGCTTCCCCCCGGTGGACGAGCCCTCTTCGTCTTCCTCCCGTCGGCGCTTCTGCAAGGCAAGCCCGGCTGGATTCGGTGCAATGTTAGTGTACGTGGGCCTGCGTGGCTGCGGCTGGCGAAGCTCTGGCGGTGATGAGGTGGTGTAGTTCTCATCGACAGGGTAAGGCTGGAAGATGGTTTGGGGGAAAGACCCAGTCGCGGGGGTCGGCTGCGCGAATGCACCAGAGTACTGGATACCAAGCCCTGTGGTCACGCTTGTGTTAGAGGCCCACTGCAATGAGTCTGGCGCAGGTCCAAAGGTGCTCGGGCTGCTTCGCGGCCTGTGAGGGTGATTCGAGAGGGACTGGGAGGTCTGCGGCTGATGATGCTGGAGATGATGCTGATGCTGATGCTGCTGCTGCTGCTGCTGCTGGGATGGCTGCTGCGGGTCGTGAGGCAGGAAAGCTTGCCCTTGGCCCTGGAGAAGGGCATATGACGAGATGTTGATGTCTGGGACGTGCGGCCGAGCATAAGCATGAGTGAAGGGCTGGCTCTCGACGGTGGAGGAGGGATATGGCGTCATGTAAGGGTCATTGTAGGTGTACTAGACAAGAGCTTGCAGTCAGTAAAGACGTCCCAAGGGCTGCATCGTCAATAAGATTGATGGCTTCAGAGGCGGCACCAAGGAAATCAACGAAGCAGATAAGAGAGGCCCCCTGCCACCGGCCCCCTTGTCGAGAGCGACAAAGGAGGAGATGAGGAGGGCAATTGACAGACAGATACGAGACAGACAGATACGAGACATACAGAAGTAGGTGCATACCAATCGCCGGACGGGATGCCGGCAGTGACGTCGCCACAGAGCTGTTCCGGCGAGACAGTGCCAACCAATGGCGTGTATGCCTGGCTGGTAGACATGGCCGGCTCAGGAGGTGGAAGGGCGGCGGCAGCAGTGTGCTATGGAAGGAAGAAGACCGGTGGGCCGGTGGACGAGGGCAGGTTGGTGGCGAGCGTCCATCCACGGGAGGGCAACAGAGCCAAGCAGTAGGAGTGGGCCGGGACGAGAGGTCAGGCAGAGACTGTACAGTACAGTCGACCTCTGCGGGAGGGTGCGTGAGAGGGATGCCTCGTTGGCACGGCCTGGGATATGAGCTCGAGCGGCTAGACCTGAGGCAACACCCACACAGGGAGCGGCAGACAGGCAGGACGGGTGGTGCCGGGGGAGGGCAAGCTCAGGGGTGGCAGCAGCAGGAGGAGCAGGAGCGGTTGCGGTCGCAGCTGCAGTTGTGGTTGTGGTGGTGCTGGTGATGGCAGGAGCCGGCAAGGCTGGCAGTGGGGAGTATAAGCAGGCGACAAGGCGCGACAGGCTCTCGCACGGTGTGATACAGTCTGTCGACAGACATGCAACGGCCTAGCAGGCAGGGCGGGTGCGGGTCGTGGGTCGCAGGTTGCGGGTTGCGGGCTGCGGTTGTGTGTGTGTGTGTGTGTGTGTGTGTGTGTAGGTGTGTGTGTGTGTGTGTGTGTATGCGAGAAAGGGGGAGAGAGAGACTGGGTCGGCGTTGCTAGTGCTGTGTCAAGGCTTGGTGGGTGGATGTTGGGAAGGGTAGAAGGACAATCCCTTGATGTAAGGGGGGAGGGTTCGAAGCAAGGTGAATGGAGGAGGGACATGTTGGTCGATATGTATGTAGGATTCACACACAAGGCTAAGAAGGCACAGGATCCTGAGGATGGGATTAGAACAAACGGCTACAGGCCGCATCACGTACATGGGACGAGCGCAGGAACAGAGCGCGCGTGCAGACATGTGGTGTGGAGTAGAGTGCAGCAGGACAGGTGGTGTGGTGTGGTGAGGTGCGGTAGGCGTGTGTGCGTGTGCGTGTGCGTTTAGGTGTGTGGTGTGTGTGTGTCTGCGTCTCTCTCTGTCGAGACAAGACGTAGTGTGTGGTGTGCAGCAGAGCGAGTATGCGCGCAGGAGCGCTTGGACCGCCATAGTGCGCTTGTGCCAGGCACAGGCAATAAACGGGCGGGCATGAGGCTTAGGCGCAGGTTCGATAATAGCATCATCATCATCATCATACAGCGCTCGGGTGGTGCACAATGCAGACCGGGTACAGTGCTGTATAGAGCTATGCAGGCAGAGCAGAAACCTAAGGCTTGGGACACCTAAGGTGGGATATTTTGGTAGACGGGTAGCCGGGGCGGCAGAGGCGTGGGAGTGAGGGAGGGGGGGAGTTGTGAGGGGTGTATGTCCTGTACCTCCCTCACGCAGACCTGAGGCCACAGCACACAAGAGCTCCCCGTCTGGGTGTGCTGCATCTGGGGCAGGTACTGTACAGTACCGCGCTGTACTGTGGTGTACCTCCACAGCTACCGTGACGGACCGGCCTGACAGGGCAGCTTTACCATTCTAGGAATAGCTGGGGCTGGGATCAGACGTGGGCGGAAGCCGCATGGGAGGATTAAGCTAGTGGACTGTGCGTACTAGCTCTGCCGACCGGGCGCTTGCAGAGCGAGAGAAAGAGTGAGCGAGAGAGTGAGAGAGAGAGTGGCAGCAGCAGTGGTGGGCGGTTTCCCAAGACATCGCCATCCTCTCCTCCCCTCCCCTCCCCTCCCCTCCCCTCGTGGTACCTGCCCATTTTCCATTGCTGCCCATTTTCCATTGCTGCACATTTTCCATTGCTGCACATTTTCCATTGCTGCCTGCTGCTGCCGGGCGGGAAAATTCTCCTGGACACGGGCCAATCACACCGCCCCGTTGCCCGTGCCTGCCCTGCTCCTGCATTGCCAGCGTGAGTCTTTTGCATACCCTACCTGTCATCCATTAGCCGCCCACTGGGCAGCTGCATGCATGACATCGTTGGTTCTGCCCGCCAAGCTCCCCTCCTCCCCCCCTCCCCCCTCCGCCAGGACGCCAGAACGCCAGCGACTTCCGCTGCCTGCAGCAGCATTGGCCGGCATTCATCCCTGGTCGTGATCTTGATTTGCACCCGTCGCTGCTCTGCGCTGCTCTGCCCTGTCATGTCCTGCCATGCCCTGCCCTGCCCTGCCCTGCCATGCACATGGCCGCCGCTTGCTTGCATGCATGCGTCCTCGCTTGCGGTGCATGGATCCTCCTGACTAGCTCGTTGCATTGCATCGCTGCTGCTGTTGTTGTTGCTGCTGTTGTTGTGTTTGTTCCCGCAATTATGCTCATGCCTTGCTGCTCTCTCTTCCCCTCCTGTCATTCTCCCCCACGCATGCAAGCTGCGAGCCAGGGACAGAGATGGCGAGATATGCGGCTCCTACGATTCGATCAATCATCCCACAGGGTTAGCCGGGCGAGTGAAGGATCCGCATCTAGAGTAGAGCCGGTCCAGCCTCCTTCCCTCCTTCCCCCCCATCCCGGCAGGACCCGGCCAACGGAAACGCAGTCCAGGACCGGTATGTCCCTAGGACGGTACTGTACCTAGCCGATCTGATCCCACGATCTCGAAAGTGCTTTCCCGTTGACTAATGGGGCGAGGGTTGCTGTGCTCCCCGAGTCAGTGCTGACCACCACACAAGTCACCTTCCGGTGGCACACGTCTAGATGTAGTGCTTGCTGAGGCTCAACACCGTCCGCAAGTGAGCCTTGCGGCAGTCGAGCATGACACGGTCTGGAGCAGACGTCCTTCAACGGGATGGGGCCAGGTGCTCGGGAACGTGGGACAGGGACGGGGACGGGGACGGGGACAGGAACAGGACCAGGAACACGAATGGGAATGGGAATGGGAATGGGAACAAGGTTGGATCCTGAGGCCTGCAATCTCGACTGCGAAGTCGTGTGGCTACCTAGCGGTTCTCCCAATCAACGTCATATCGTCATATCAAAAAAGAATCGATATTTGCACAGCCATTGGAGTCAACATTGCAGGACTCCCAAATCTCATCGCCCCCACAGAAAGCTGAAACAGACTAGAAGCAGAGGTTCGATGGGACGCGACAGACAGTCCCAATGCGCTTGCGGCACAGTTCATGGGAGCGGCGGCGGCGGGGGGGGGGGAAGAAGAACAATGCAAGTCCTCACGGACAGACCAAGGGCCACCACCACACTGGCCGCTGCCCTTCCGCCCAAACGGGTGAGTGTGAAACGGCGTGAGCAACGACTGGCTGTCAGTGGCGCGTGTGGGCAACGTGCCAGAGGATTTCCCACCTCGCCAGTTCCCTCGCCTGTCGGCATGTCCCTCTGCAGTAGTGCGGCGGGCCCTTCCGGGCCTACTAATTTTGGCTGCAACATTCCTTCCATCCAAAATTCCCAGTTTTTGGGGCTTTTTTGGATTTCGGCAGCACCTGGGGCAACGGTCGTGCAGGCGTAGGGTCTAAAAATGGCACCAAATAGATCCCGATTAGGCACACTCAATGCGGGCTAAATCAACCCCATCGGGCGGCTAACGACAGAAATTAGCCATGATTTCGCCGCCTAGCCAGCCCAGCCGCAGCCCCAAATCAGGATAATTGTCGATGGCGCCGTTTCAGATGTGCACGCAGATGGAGTGTGCTGCAGCTTCGCAACTTTCGATCCTTCGTGCCTGCACGGTGCTCGGTCGCGTGGTGACGGCCACCGCACCACTTGCACCCTCATTTCTCAGGCTCACTGCCAAACGAACGCTTGTCCTTCTGTCTCCACATGCTGCCCCGTCCATGCGTGAGTCTGCTTCACCATCGTTGCCCGTCATCATCATCCATCACCACCATCACCGTCACCGTCACCGTCATCTCATGATCGTAAATGACGATCCCATCGGAAATCACATTGCTGCATTATCGTACGTGGAGACCAAATTCCATCGCGAAACGCTCGCACTCCTTCGCACGTGGGATGTCCCGCTCACGTCCCCAATCACACTCTCTCTACACTGGCTGCCACCTACTCCATAAGTCCACAATTTAATGCTTCTAATCGCTTACTCATTTTCCCTTGCCAGAGATCGGCCCTGGCTCGAGCCGCGCAACTTGCTCGACTGCTTTCATCTGCGCTACGATGACTTCGCGGTCCAGCACCTCGCACTGGTCCTCTCCGTATCGATCCTCACGTGGCCCTGCATGGTAGCTTACGTCGCATCACAGACCGCTTTCATTCTCGCAAATGGGAGCCATAAGCAACCTAGCCGTGTGGCCACTGCACTCGGTCATGGGACTTCCCTTGACGCTACTGATACAAACTATGATCCACAATCACAGGCGTGCGGCATTCTGATGGTATCCGATGTGACTACCTTGGATTCGCACTCCCGTCCATATATCGCAGGATCGCTCAGCAGGAACATCAGAGTGTGCCCGCCTCGCCAATCCTTCCGTCCTTCACTGCCCACATTCGTTCTTGCAGGGCAACGCAACCAAACTCAACGTTGCCGATCAACTATCCGCGAAAGTGCTCCTGCTCCGTGACTGGACTGAGGATCTGATTGTCAACGCACCTTGCATGCAGCACCAGACCAATCGCGCCCAGAGGTTGCGGACCTCTAGCTACACCTGTGCTCCCGCAATCAAAAGTCTCCCAGCTCTCGACCGTGGGTGTGGGTGAGACGGGTAATATCTGATTTCGCCGCCTCAACAGGCAGATTGACAATATCCGCCCGAACCCTGCCGCATGGCTACACCCGTGAAAAAAACCCCTCCCCTCGAATCCTCCGTGTCAGAAGCGCCCAATAGCAGCCCTCTACGCCGAGGATTCGATTCATGTAACCTCGGCAGTGTTGACCGCAGAGGATTCAGGATGGCCGATGAGGGCCATTCAGGTCATGCGTAGCCCTCCCGCCGCACGAGTCTCTGGCGGCATCTAAGAGTCTGGCAGGTCTGGAAGCACTCAACGTCGCTTTTCCCATGTTACATGTGGCCATGCGCACGTGTTGCAGGAAGGGTTTGCTGCTCCTGCAACCGATCCGAGCTCTTCCTCTGCATGCCCTTCCGCGGAACTCATTTGTGAGCCCTCCACTGGCAATCTGAAGACTGTCGTCCTCGTTGACGGCAAGACGCGTTCAAACACTGGAATCCTGCCAATGTAACTCCGGGTCTGACCTCCACTTCAGATGCGAATCCATGGGTGTATGCAGAGCACTGAAGACAGGCATAGAGCTAGATGTGCATATGCTATGCAATGTAGGTCTCACAATTGTAAGTCCCAGCAGAGCGTGCGCAACATTGGCGACGTGCACAGGTTTGGCCTAAAGCATCGCTACAATCATGCCCAGATGTCACATCCTGCTGACAATGTTGAGCCATCCACCACCTCCACATTTAATCCTTTGAGCTCTTCGCTTGCTAGCAACACCTTATCTCTCTCGGTCAGGATTCCGTCAGGGCTTAATAAGGATAGCTTCTCCAGACTGCTTGGTAGGACTTCAGCGAGATCTGTCCTCTTGTAGATGGTCGTTCCGAACAGCAGATTCTTCGTAATCACCAGGTGTTTCAAGTTGTGTAGGTGTTGCACGGTGTCTATCGGTTGGAAGTTGCAGTTCCGTTGCGACCGCTCGTCGATCTGTGCATCCACCACTCTCGAGCGGACGTCTTCTTGGGAAGCAGCATTGCACTCGAGACGCAGGAACTGTAGCTTCTTAGCGCTGGACAGTAGGCGATCGCATAGGAACGTGAACGTGTCGAGAGTCGCTGTAGTCTCAGACCACTTGACGGCAAGGGCGCGAAGGCTAGTGCAACTCGCAAGCACAATTACAAGCTCGTCCTCCGTGCTCGCAAAGTCCAGGAAAGATAGCGACTCCACCTTGCTCCGGATGTCGTCCTGGAGCGCATATCCAAGTAGTGCCGCTGGATACAGGCACTTTCCCATGGAATCCACCTTGAGCTCCGCCAACTGCGGCAAACGCAAGAGAGGGAGGACATCCTGGATGTTCGCAACACCGTCTGAGAAGGTATGGCTCAAGTGCACAAAGCTCACCTTCTGCAGCCCACAGGGCCTCACAGCATTTTGTGCAGCATAGACCAGGTCCTTGAAGAGATTGTAGCTCCTCATCTCGGAATTGTCGCCCGTCAGTATCATACCCTCGGCGTTGGGGCAAATGACCATCAAGACGAAGAAGTGCCACGCATTGCACAGCTGCTCCGACTCAACCAGTTCGCAGAGGAATCGCCCAATGCCTGACGCCGTCCTGAGGCCGAGGCCGATGCGCAACTTCTGATCGAACGCCTCGAGCGGGATGTCGCTCCCGTATTCCTCGTAGGGTAGGATACTACCCATGCCGGAATAGAGGTCCTGCCGGATCGTGCGAGCATAGCCAGCCAGCCGTGGGTTCTCGAAGAGAGTGCGGACCAGTAAGTGCAGCTTGCGTTGGCGGTGTTGGTGCCGGAGGTGCTCTTCCGATATGCCTACAGTCTGATACCATAGTGGCGTTATGGCCCGGTACCCCAGCTTGTTGGTCTGGCTGACTGCTGCGCAGGTCACGTTGTCTGAAGGGCTCACGTTTGTGAAGATTAGCTCGATCAGCTCGGTCGGGAGATCCTGAGCCATCTTCGTCGTTCTCTTCTAATGCTCTCTGCCAAGTCTCGGCCCGCTCTAGATTCGAAGTGTGCACAGGCAGTGGCCCTTGCAATATCTAACCCGTCGGGTGGTTGGATGATATTATAGATCAGAGCTGAGAAGGGAAGGTACGATCAGCTTTGACGTCATGGAGCTTGACTTAGTGTCCCGAGGTATGGGTATGGCTCATTCAAAAGCTTCAAACATGAAATTGCCATCATACGCTTCCACTTCAGCCTTGGCAGTCGCTTTTGGAGTCTCCCTTTGAGGTGGCTTGCCTGCTACTAAAGTCTTTGCGGTGGGTGTGTTAACACGTAGCGGCAGAAGTGTTCAATCTCACACGTTCACACAACAATATAATACCACAGTATCGGACGCGTTGCGAACGAAAAGTCTAATTGTGACCAGCGAGTTGTTAGAGATCTATGTCCTCATGCTGCCCCCTCACACCCTCTATACCGTTTGCACCTCCGTTCTCGTCCAGCTCGATATCATTGTCTAGACCGTTCACGCCTTCGTTGTCATCACCTTCATCCAAGTCTTCAATCGGGAAGGTCATGATGACTGCTATGCCTCCCAAACCTTCGAGTCTCTTCCCGCTCTCATGCATGCTACTCAGCACCCTTACTTCTCCGCCCATCTCTTTGACTTCATCGACGAGGCTCACCCATCGTTTCCTAACATTGATTTCCTGACTACGGAATAGCGAGTTGCTGATCAACAGCACGCCTCCACCCTTACCTACAGCACCCCTCTCTACCGCTCTCTCGCATTCTCTAGGTCCATACCAAGCTCTCAGGTCGTCTGCACGCAGGAGACTGAAGAAGCGCTCCATGAGTTGCGTTTCTCGAGCAAACTTCGTATCTGATAACCGTGAGGTAACGGCTGGTGAAGACAACACCTCAGACAGCGAATGCAAATGCGCCGAAGCCGAATGCGCTACAGTTATCTTAGGCAGCAGCGCGCTCAGAGCTTTGTTTGAACCACTTGCAGCTTGCGCCTTGATGAAGGACTGGAAATTGCTCGCGGTGAACCCTGGCGATGCAAGCAGGAGCGGCTTCGGCTCAGGGTTCGTGGGCAGGTCGATCTGTCGCAGTAGAGTATCAAAGGTCTTCTGGTAGAAGCGCTGCACACTCTTCTCGTGGTCAGAGCTACCAGCTCGTTTCTTTGGGACCGAGTCCTCAACCCGCTGTCGCAATATGGTCTGGTGCTCGGTGATGAGGCAGATGTTGGCCAGTCCCTCCTGCATGGTGACGGCCCATAGCACCGCCTTCTTATCTTGATCAATCGCCTCTTTGAGTATGTCCAACGCTATGCTATCCCATCCCTCGGCCTTTTCCAACGTAAAGTTGCGCTGTAATTCGAGATCGAGCGTGTGGTATGACCCGAGCTTGACATGCTTGTTCTCTTCCGACACCCGCCCTGATACATGTAACTGCGAAACCTGGGAATCAAAGTCCAGCTTTGTGACACGGATCGTGAGGGTGATGAGGACTCGCTGTGAAGTTGTGGAGCCAGTGGCAGATTCAGTAGAGATCTTCCGCTGTGCTGTCGCGCGCAAGAGGTCATTCGGTCGGATCAAGTTGTAGGCATGCCACTATCGATAGTCGTTAGTTGAAGATGAAACACGTGTGTCGAGCGCACCCGATTGTACTTGTATCATCAGTCAAGGGTAGGAGGCATACATACTCACCATGTCCTCTGGTTCTTCTGGAAGCAAGGTGGCACTGCCTGAGCCATCTTTGCGCTCGATGTTTTGTTTGATGAGGCGCATCGTATCTCAATCTTCTTCCAGCGTAGGAATTGCTCAAGTCAGGGCAATAGCATGCAGTCTGATATCTGTTATGAACTCACCTTTCGGGTCCGGAGTTAAACAGCAGCAAGGATTTGATATTGTAATCTTTGGTAGATTCGAAGCTTCAACTGCCCCACTTGCATCATCGAGATACCATGAGTTTGACGTTAACCTCGAACCGAAGGCCCCGCTATCCACATCGATACCCAAGCCCATCGCATTATTTGACAGTGTAAGCATAAACTCCGAATATAAGTATAGGCATGCAGGCGCTGAAGACATCGAAGTGTTTGCGGACCAGCAAAAATCTCATCGTAAATCATCTACAAAGTCGTTCCATCTCCATCGAATCAATCTATCGAGCAGCAGACAAGATGGCGAATCAACAGTTGGCAATAGATACAAAGGTGAAGATGAATTCAGGTTATGAGATACCCTTGCTTGGATATGGTGAGTATCAATAGTAGAGGATAGCTACCTAGGATATCTCTCCAGCCGTCATCTCCTTCCAATCATGCTAACTTCGTGTCAGGTGTATATCAAACGTTTGTGGCATATACACTCTAGACATCCCATGAACAGTACCAATTGACCGTACCTTTACAGTCCAGCAAATGTAGCAGAGTCTGTCTGCCTACACGCCCTCAACACAGGCTATCGTCATATCGACTCGGCTCTCGTCTACCGCAATGAAGAACCTTCAGCCAGCGCACTCCTGAAGTTCATCAAAGAGAAATCCGTCCCTCGCGACCAGCTCTTCTTCACCTCCAAGGTACCTCCGAAATCGGTCAACTACCGTGACGCCAAAGTATCGATCGAGCAGAGCCTCAAGAACACTGGACTTGATTACTTCGACCTGTACCTCTTGCATGCACCGTATGGCGGCAGGAAAGGCCGCCTTGGTGCATGGGAAGCGCTTGTCGAGGCAGTCGCTGAGGGAAAGATCCGAAGCATTGGGGTTAGCAACTATGGCGTTCATCACCTGGAGGAGCTGGAGAAGTGGCAAGAGGTAGGTACCTGTATCACACATCAAAGTCTCCCCAGGAACCCTCCTTTGGCATGTCCATCAGTCATCTTGCCAACTGACCTCCAATAGGAACAACCAGAGCATAGGCGCGGCATCATCTCCGTCAATCAAGTCGAGCTGCACCCATGGCTTGCGCGCCCAGACATAGTAGAGTGGTGCAAAACCCGCGGCATCGTGATGGAGGCCTACTCGCCACTCGTGCGAGCACAGCGGAACGAGGAGCCTTTGCTCAAGAAACTGGGAGAGAAGCACAAAAAGACGCCTGCCCAAATCCTGCTGCGGTGGGGCCTGCAAATGGGCTTTGTGATCCTCCCTAAGAGCGTCACTCCCAGTCGGATCGAGGAGAATGTTGGCCTTTACGATTTTGAGCTGGATGAAGAGGACTTGAAGGCCCTGGACACGAAGGAGTATGCACCCTGTGCATGGGACCCAACGACTGAGAAGTTGGAGAAGTGATTGTTTGTCATAAGATGGGCCCAAAAGTAGCTACATTCTGACATATAGCTACAGAATGACAGATCTGGGTATGGACCCGGGTTATTCGATTGTCTGACGTGACAATCGCTCAGCCGCGCCGTATCCGACTACAATCTGTTCGCGGTATATGTTGGAGGTAGCCTCTGACTTTCAATGTAAACGAAGGGATGTGATAATCCAACGAGGTATCTCATCAAGGGATTCCGCCGTATCTCTTGAAAACCTCACCAGCATACAATCCGTTGGTTGCATACTACACATAACATCAACTAGCATGAGCAACCAAAAGAGGAAACAAAAAAAAAACAGATGCCAAAGCAGTATTGCATGCAGGAAGCCACCAGTTACCAAAAATACATGAAGAGCTTTTTCCATCCTGACAAGTAGACTGTGTCATAAAGTCTTATTGGCAGTCTATATTGTACAATTCCATACAAGAAATGAATAATGTCTTTCATCTTACGAAGACAGGGGCCGCACACTTCCAAGTGCAATGTAGGGCCTGGTATGCCTTTATCGAAGGACAGAACCAGCCGAGAGTCTACATCATGAAGACCGCCAGACCGGCAGCGACAGCAGCACCAAAAATACTGTAAGTCGTCGAAGTCGCACCACCAGTAAAGGCTGGCGAGGATGGACCGGTGGAGGTCGAGTTTCCGTAGTTGCCAGTTGGTCTAGCAACACCACTGGGAACGACGTACGAGCTCTTGAAGGTGCTGCTTGCCGCAACGATGGCGCTGGAGTAGCCCGCCGCAGAAGTGGTCGAGGCGGCGCTTGAGACTGCCGAAGTGGGGACGCTGGAGTAGGTGCTGGAGATGACGGTGGAAGATGGAGCAGCGGACGAAGTAGCGGATGCAACGACAGCGGACGACGAAGCAGAAGCAGAGCTGTCACTGTATTCGGCAGGAGAGACCTTGTTGGAGATGCCGAATTGGGTGCTGTACTGGTACTTTCCAGTGGAGGTGTCGATCAGCTCAATGCCGTAGCCCTCGTCACCCGTGGGGACGAGATCAGTGGAAGGTGTCCAGGTGTAGCTGCCAGTGTTGGCAACCTTCTCGGCAATGGCATACTGGGGGACAGCATTGCTACTCGGGCCCTTGAGGAGGACAAGGTCGACGTTGGCGTCGGTGGTTGGCTTCCAGGTGATGGTGTAGGACTTGCCGGCTGGCACAACCTCGTGGAGGCCAGGGGTGTAGATTGGGTTTCCCTCCGGAGAATCGCCCTGTGGCTGAGTCCATGCGAAGGTGACTGGGCCAAAGATAGCAAGGCCGGCCGTGAAGAGGCTGAGGATGGAGAAGCCTGACGAAGACATTATACCGGCTAATGTCCAAACGAGAAAAGGAAGGCAAGAAAGTTGTGATTGAAAGAGTGACTTAGTGGGTAGTTTTGGCTGCCAAAGGAGCGGCTGCGCTGTAGAAGCACGATGTGTAGTTTCAAAAGAATGGTTGAAGAGTACAATTATCTTCAAGTGAAAACCGAAAGGACGTCTAGAATGCGAAGCAGAAGAAGTGATATAGAGTGGCAGACAAGAGCGGGAAAAGGATCCAAGAACCGTGGCCACACTTACAACGCAACTTGCACTATGCCATGCTGCTATACCGCGCGCTTCTTTTGCGGCGCAGCCACTAGTCTGATACTAAGGGGTGTTAATACTGTGGAAAGAATTGCGGGTTGCGAGCCGTCGTTACATCACAGGAATGGCCGGTCGCGTGCGGTCAGGGAGGCAAGATTAACGCTCGTCATACAGTCAACGAGAAACAGACGCCAGTATGATGCCGAGAGAAGTATGGTATTGGCCGCAATCTCCCTGACGGGGCTAGAAGGGCAGGCTTATCTGCTTTGAGAGCCCTCATTTCAGGCACCACGTAGAGTGACCAACCAGACGCGTCGATGCACCGGAGGATCCCGTGGGTTGCCTTGGACGCGTCCTGTTTGGGTAATTTCGTCATTTCTAGCGTCGATACGATCTCCTTTGATCTATACGCTCCGATGTCGTCGCATTAATAAAAGCGAGAGCGAGTATCAAACGACCGGTGAGAGAGAGAGAGAGAGAGAGAAAGGGAGATGCGCGTGGAGACTTTTCATCAAGCAGATGGAGAGGATACTTTTCAGAGATCCGTCTGCCAGCTATCCAAACATGAAAAATCCATCATCAGGTGACTAGAGTTTATACACTCAACAAATTCGACCGATCACAGTGCGTCTCGCCAGCAGGAGACTGCATCGCCAACAATCCCGGTTATCCACAAGACCGGTTATCCATAAGATATCCATCTTATCCAAGCATAGAAGCGGTGCATTTCTTCCTCTTTCCTCAGCATCTAGCGAGGATGTTTTCACATCTCCAGTGATTTACAAGTACAACTCGTCGTAATATCATTAATCATAAGCGAAGGCTGTAACAACACACCGCACGAAGAGAGGCGGTGCAGCCATAGTTTGCTGATGCAGGACAGTCATAATCAACCGCAAATGCCGTAATCTGTTAACGCGTTAGCGATGAACTGGTTCTCCAAACTAAAGGACATGGACGTCTTGACTTACTCATTGAGCTCAGTGGCTGTGGAATGATCCCAGCATTCGCTAGGTCTCTGAAATGCCACTCCGGAGCGCCTTCGTTCTTCCAGGTCCAGAAGATCCAGCCGTCCGCCTTCTCGAAAGCAACCATCTGTGCGTTAATGAACTTCCCGATGTTGCTCTTGTCTGTATCGCTAAGGTCTTCAACACGGCCGGAGAACTTGCCGTCACATGACCCGATGTAGGAAGAGCCCTGACCGTTCCAGTTGTAGGTGCCGTCGTAACGAGCACCTACACCACGGCCGTTCAACCACTTGGCACAGTCGGTGAACGCACCAGTCCATTCGCCAGAGATGGTCCACTTGTTGTTGCTTGACATCTGTTCACCAAAGCCGCAAGCCGTGCCGACGTGGTCGTCAATGCCCATCTGAAGGGCACCTGAGTCGAAGATCTCGTAGTGGTGGGTATCGAGCAGAAGCGCCCACATGCCAGAGCCCCAGTCATTCCAGCTAGTAACACCCTCGAAGGCATCGTGGAAGGCGACCGCGACATGGGAGTTTTTCAGGTTGCCCCAGCCATCCATCATGAATTGGCGGACTGTGTCCATGTTCAATGCTGGTCCCAATGGCTCGTTGAGAAGTTCGATCGAAGCTAATGCTGGGTGAGAGGCATGATCGTCACGCAGCTTGTCTATTGCTTTCAGAGTCTGCGACACAGAATCACCCTGAGTCCACTCGACATCTCCTCGCCTTCCAGAGTTGTCGAAGCCGTTCTGAGAGCCTGGTGCGCCATGGATGTCAACCATCACTTTCAAGCCAGCACCCTGAGCCCAATCGAGAGCTTTGCCTAAGTACTCGTATGCACCCTGGACGTATGGGTCACCATCGAGTGGGGTGATCGACCAGTACCCAATTGGGATCCTGACGAAGTTCAACCCTTTTGAAGCAATGTCACCGAAATCTCCTTCAGTGATCCATGTGCTCCAATGCTCCTGCAGGCGTTTGCTAGCTTCTTCCCTGCCCAGTGTTTGGCCGAAAGTGTACTCGTCCACAACGTTGTCTGGAGTAGCCTCAAAAATGGAAGGTGTAATCCAAGGCTTGTTGAGGTCAGTATCATATTTGCACCAATCTTCTCGAGCCAAAAACTCACCTCTAGCACAAGCCAGCCTCCCAAGTTGACTCCTCTGATCTTCTCGCCTCCAAAATTGAACTTGAGTTGGTCGTCCCGTCGAATCATGGACATCATGCCTGTGGGTGCGGCATTGGTAGTTGTTGCTAGCAGCATTGCCGCCGCGGCGGCGGCCGCAGTGGACGATAAGGTTCTGAAGCCCTTCATGATTATGTGTGTGTTCTCTTGTATCTAGAATGTAGTAGGAATGTCTCAATGTCCAGTGCCTTCAAGGCCATTCAGCGGACAAGACGGAGTGATTGGAAGTGTGAAATGGAGATGACGAGGGCTTTGATACGACGGTTTTTTGGAGGAAGAGAGCGACATGGTCTATTTGTACGATCTTCGCGTGTGCAACTTTTCTGTTTATCATGACGCTGATCTTCCCGAAGCTGTGATGCTGCAGCAGGCAATTGCAATAGCAAAGGTTGGAAAACTATCTGGCTTGGTCCCCAAACCCTGCGTCAAGCCACAAGATCCTGGTCAAGCCACCAGATCTTTATACCCATAGAGCAATATCGCCAGCGGGGCAGGTCACACGCACGGTGAAGTGTAGCACTTAAGGGAAAGTGTACAGGTAGATCGTTCGACTTCGCCATCAGAGCTGCAAGACTGGCGGGCATTACTGTAGAAGAAAAGTCAAGTCAGGTGTTACAATTACGTCGGGGACAGGAATTCCTGCAGGGCTCTAGCTGATGACGGCTGTGGCTCCCTGTCAGGCACGCTTGTTGATTGGCCACAGCTACCTTTAAGCATGCCTCTGGGGTTTCGGCGGGCTGACGGAGGGCTTGAAAGGGCTTGGTCCCCTTACAAGACCCAGATCCTACTGGTTGGCATGCTCCTGGGCTGCTGACCTGTTTTCCATCGGATGCTACAGTGGTATGGCCTGTTTGGCAATCAAGACCCTTTGAGCCGGATGCCGACTCCTAATAGGATGGAGGAAAAAGCCATTATGCTGCGGTAGTATTCATTGTTTGCTGTCAGCCAAGCTTCGCAGATCCTATCAAGGGACTAGCTCTAGGTTGGAGCCGAACATGCCTCGGCTTTGCAGTACGGTCAGGTTGGCTGCTGCACTGATTCTGGACAGTGGGAAGCGTGCAATTCAACGTGAGTCGGGAGGACGATACTCGTCCGATGCTTGACTGACCGGGCATCGCCAATCATATTGCGACTCTTTTGTCAATCTTCAGCGGTATCAGTAGTTGCTCTGAATAGGCAGGACCAGACGAGAGAAAGTAAGGGTATCCCACTGACCGGAGAAAGACCGGTCGCTGGCTCTCGCGTCAATCGGTTTGATAGGCTTGAGCCGAGCAAATCATCGGGTACTTTTCCTCTGTGCCATGCTGCGGCTGCGTGGAACTCCGCCTTCTGGCACCTCTCACGCGAGCGACTTCTCCACACAATAGCGACTGAACCCGCAACCTCTCCACAAGATCGGCTAAGTCTAAGCCGACTTCGTCCACTGCTCTGCCCTCGCTCTGCCCTCGCTCTGCAGTTCTACGCTGTCGAGATGCAGTGGCCAATAGCAAGTCCTTCTTCCGGTCACACTGCCACACCACAGCAGCCTAATTCTCTATTCCGCTCCTCGTTAATGTCGTCACGGACAGTGCACCAGGCTGGCACAGGTCACACGCACGCAAAGGCTCTGTCGTCATGATGCGGAATGTGAATCCTTGGTACAGCCGGGATCCCCCGTCCTGATATCTCGCACGTGACTTTAAAGTGTCGGCACAAACTCGGGAACACTTTTGAGACGGACCAGCGTCATGGGCATAGTCCTACAGAAGGCCCAGAATTGCAATAGAAGCAATTGTCGATAGTAAGGAAACGGACTCAAGACTCAGATCCCCGATATCTCTGTGCGAAATTCAGCTTCTTGGAACCATCCCAACAAGCCTGGCTCATAGTTCCATGAGAAATCGGATTAGATTTGGGCTGCCACGCTCACTCATCGGCTAGAACCACGATCAGGCCACTTCGTACCTAAAAGTTCTCTCTTTCGCCATCTGCTGGTACCATTTCCTCGTTGCTGTTCGCCTTCAATATTTGCGCCAAGGTGCGACAGAACGGCTGAAGAACACTGGGGCTACTGAGGTAGGCAGCAATACCCTCACGGAGTGGTTCTGGTAACACGCACCCCTGCCTCTTCGCGATAACCTTGCGGTTCTGCTATCTATCTTCCTTGGCATCGTTCCTGTGTGGCCCCTGGTGCGCATCGGGTGCGAGCGCAAAGTCTGTCGCCGACAGTGGCCCATGAATGTCGACTTACGCACCCATTGCGTCTTCAGTATGCCCGACCTCGCGGCCAATCTTCCGGTCGGATCACCCTGATGCAATGCTGCCACGAATGTTTCGATGCGAGGCCTGGTAGGTAGCATGTCGCACCCTCACAGAATTTGTAGATGCCACTTCTTGCTCGTGCGTCGGCGGAAACGACGCTGATGACTGCTTGGAGCGCTGCTGGCCACAGCTGACGGTATTTCCGCACGAAACCGCACTGCCAACTTCGTGGCGTCTGGAAGAAGACAATGAGCGGGCTATAGAATCTGATCTATGATGGCAGTCACTGCATCAGTCGTGCAGACAGTGATGTATGAGTTTTCCATGAGGTTTTACAAGCAACCTTGGGTCCATATATGTTTTAAGTTGTGACAGATTTTTGACAAGATACAGACATCCAGTCGTCCATTACGTAGCCTAGTGACTACGAAGAACATTTGCCACCGCTAACTTCAGCATCTCCGTCACACTGAACATGATTATACCTCGATATCAGACACCTTGAACTCTTCCATGGCAGATGGTGACTTGACTTTCGTTGAAGCCTCTATAGAGATCGCGATAAGAGTCTTAGGGGTGGGATATTGTAAGAGACGTAAGCACGTGTGCCTTAGGCTGCTGTTTACTTGGAAAACCCTGTGCTTGCATTCGAAGAATAAGCTTTACTGATGCCTGACCAACGCCACTGTGCGCCCATCTAAACCAATCATGCTACCCAAACAAATCTATCTATCAGGGTTCTTCTATCGGACGCCACAAAATGCAGGATCTCGAGCCCGCTTACGAGTCAAAGATGGCACCGAATGCTGGTATACCTCTTGACTCCAAACCATAGACCACCTCTCTTGTCACCTTTGCGTTGCTGATAATCATCACGGCCTCGCAGTGGCTCTCTCTGTACAGTGCATATGATAGTGCGGTCATGTTTGGCGTGCCTGTCTTCTTAGTGTCGATGATGACCGCCGCTGGATCCGCTCTAGTGACGGTTCTAAGGATTCCCGGACCGTACGTCTCCTCAGGGTTACGGGCCGACCAGAGGACCCGAAGCGGATAGCCTGTATGCGCGCCATGTGGCCGGAGGAAACTTAGGCATGGAGCGATACCAGATCCAGTGGCGACTACAACAACCGGCTTGAACAAGGATACCACGTTCAGAGCTCCAAATCCAAGTGTGCCCTTGACCCAGACGTGAGTTTGGGGGTTCTCGATCATCTTCTTCGTCCAGTTGCCTGCATTGGAGATGATGCATTCGTAACCGTCATCTTCGCCCGTGAATTTATCGGTGGGGATGACAGCAAATCCATGGGTTTCTTTCAAGGGCGCATCGCTCAGGCGGGTGGCCATGCCAGGATGATGTGCGTCTTTGTGAGTGAAGGTCAGCTTGAGGGCATGATCAGATAGCTGCGTTGCCTCGACTTCACGCTTCCGTAGACGCAGCCAAGGGTAAATCAGGCAAGCAGTGATGACCACGAGAAGCCAAAACAAGGGAGTCTTTGCTAACGTAAGACCTGTAGATTGTCCCGTGTGCTTTGCAGTGACCACGATCGAAACGATGGTTTGCGCCCAGAAAAATGCTGTTACTGTCCAGCCGCCAAATCGATGCGACATTTCCCAGGCATCATGGTGCTTGATGCGGTAGGATGGGTGCGACAGTGCCATGATTACAATCAGGACCGCTAGGATGACACCTGCGAAGCTTGCGATCAAATAAGACTCCACTCTTGCTGATGAGAATTCGGGACCGTTGAAATCAATCGCCAGCAGCACGATGAAGAAGATGTACCAAAATGAAGCTGAGACGCCACAAGCAGTATGCACGCCACCATAACTGTAAATTCTCGCTGCATGTCGTCGAATGCATAGAGGGGTGGAATAAGGGAATGCTGTGGCTGCTCGAAACAGTATATTGACGAAGTGCTCGTGCCTCATAATGACTGCTGCGGCAACGTTCGCTCCAGTAGCAGTGGCAGCGTCAGAATAGCTGAAGTAATTCCGTGAGTGAACCCTCAGGATAATCATCACAATCATGGCCGCAATATTGATCGTGAAGGTCACAGCGAAAATTCTGCGATAGGCTGAGAAGAAACCATAGCGAAGTTGGTTCATCGATTCATCATGCCCCTTGGATCTTGGAAGGCGATACTTCTTCTCCAAGTCTTCTAAACGATTCGCCTTTGAAATGACGTGATCAAACTTCTCGACTTCGAACGATGCTGAATCCAAAGAATCTTTTTCATCGTCGGATATCACCGTGGACGTGACCTTCTCATTGTTCTTCATGGTTTCTGGGTTGATGTTGGCCCTAGGTGGAGGATGAACACTGCTCAATGGAGATTCGTAGAAATTGAGTCCCGGCATATTGACACTGTAGGTAGAATGATTCCGAAATGACAGGTCTTTGTTCGAAACAGTGGTGGAGGTGGTCCTAGATATATCATGATAGGATCGGAAATCACGCAAATCGTCCGAAGACTGATTTTGTAATCCTGAACCTCCGGTTCTAGGAACATGATCAGGTGAGAGTGAACAGTGTGCATGGGTGTCCGTAGGTAGCTCCATCATATCAACTTGGCTAACGTGGTGTGGATATCGCGTGCACGCAATGACGAGGCTCGAAAATTCCACCTTCTCAGATAGTGTATGATTAGCTAGCGAGTGTGCTGCTGTGCGTGTTGTTGCCTAATTGCTGCTAGCTGATGGATTTGATGTGACCTCCTACGTTTGCTCACTATCTTATGTATTGCCTTTTGTATTGGAATGCGACGTTACCGTCCGGATATCAAGCCTATATTTTTGGAGAGCAACATGCTGACACGCACACTTGTTGCACAGTCCTGCGCGTTGGCGTCGTTAACACGATACCTGAGCATCATCGCCACGCTGTAAAGCTATGTAAACGGATTTTGGAGTGCTATGTTTGATCCCTGTATACGATGTAGGTCCGACGCAGCCATGAACACCGCGCATGAGGCTGTGGGACTGCGTAGGCGCGACAAACTGACGTCGGAATGGCTATAACTTCCTGCTCGGCAATTTTCTATGCGCCGCGCCGAGCCAGGGTTAAGCTGCCGTCAACTTTGTTTAGACCCCTGTCGCGCTCCACGGTTCGCACAAGCATGTCTTGAGCAAACAGTGGCGACCTGGGCCGTTCCGACAATAGCAGAGGCTGCATTCCAGCACCCGAGGCGCACTGATGTAAGCATAGTTCTGTTCGCCATTGACAGCATGGTTCGCTATATGATCCTTGGTGTAAGCTGCATATAGGCCCACAAACGCGCATTCATATTCCCTGGACCTGCAGCAAGCCTTTATCATAATGGAAGCTGAAGCCTAACACATTTTGTTAGTCGCATAATTCGTTGGCTCGACGTTGGTTCGTGTCATACGATCATTTATTGCTGTATTTGTCGGAACACTACCAACATTAGGAAGGTAGCATCGCTATGTAAATAGCCATGTCTATTTGAGAGCGGCAGTACAGCGTTTGCGGCAGTGCTTTCCGATAATGATCAATTTGCCTACACGAGTTACCTGTAAAGTATAGATGCAGGCTCGACTGACTGTCCCAGCCCTCTGTGTGGGTCTTGGAGCAGTGCTGGCGCATGGAAGCAAGCTGCAACGTCTTAGCGAGCCTGCGTCTTCCTAGACATGGCTTGTAGATACTTTTGAAAAGAATCCCCGCCATTTTGTTCAACGACCGTGTTTGAGCCTACGAAAGTATACATTCTTCTACACAGAATTGACAATATGTAGCACTGCGTGAGAAAAAGAGATACGTCACCCGGTTGTGGCTACCCATTCGTTAGACCCCAGTCCTAGGACGTGAACGCCGTTTCGAGCGAGGCTTGAAGGAAGGACACCCCCCCCCCCCCCCCACCATCTTGTGTATACAATCCGTGAGTTAGGTCCGTTTTCGATGCGGTCGGTCTCCTTTCTGGATACCTCTGGGCCCAAGAGACGCAGCCTGAGCATGCCCACCATATCCGTTTCGGTGGTGGCCTTCAGACCCTTGATTGGTGCGAGCGAATCGTTGTTGGCCGTGGCGTTGTGAGCTGTGGGCTTGCTGAGCGAAGGAACGCTCAGAACCTCCATGGTCGTAAATCGGGTTGATTGGTGTAAACGCAGTCCGCTCGCCTCCATGCATGTGAGTTTGGTACAAATGCTGACTTGTCGGTGCCGAAGAGGTGGGCTTCGCACGTGTTCCGGGTAACATACGCGGCTGTAGTCCTAACGCATACGGCGAACCCGTTACAGGCATGTTAGTCGGTACATAGGATGGAGAGATTACAGGGAACGGAGTTGCCTGAACCTGGCTCACTGGGATCCGATGGCTGACTGTGGTAGATGATGGGAAGCCTGGTGAACTGGCAGAATGGAAAATACCAGCCATAGACCATACGAGGGGCTGGAATGCCTGCTGTTGAGATAAGGCTTGCATTCCCGCATCTTCTAGGAGGAACATGCCTGAATTCCCCATGACCGTGCCACTGACTAGCCCGGTGGCTGCTCCATCTGACCCCATAGCAGACTGTTCAAACGCCAGCTGTACGTCTAACTTTGGTGATGAAGCCGTGGGGATATTCTGCTGGTCCTGCCTTTTCTGCTCGAGTCGTGCAAGTCCGTCGGCGATACGCTGAACTGCAAAGTGGGCCAGTTTATGGACGCCCTTTTCGCTCAGCTCAGTGAAAAGGACGTATGCTTGGTTGATGATGAACTCGTTACCAGTGTTGCCGGTCTCGAGTGCGTCGAGAATTAATATCATGCAAGCATTGAATGCTTGTTGGCCGATTGTCCAACAGATTAGCACCGCTGGTTTGCGGTGCTGGAAGAACAAGAATATATGTAGCAATGAAATCGATGAGTTGATAACCAATCTACGTCCGCGTATTGGTGCAGGATGCATCCCGTGGTCATGGTTAAGGTGATGATGTCCAGAGCTGTTAGAAAGATTAGAACTTGCATGACGTAGGTTTGTAGTTGCTGGAAATGTTGAATACGTTGGTGAGTTCTCAGAAGCGCTGGTGGTACTTGAACGTTCGATTCGTTGTCGGTTGAGCAATATTATATAGGAATGGACTTTGCCAGACAATGCTGGAGGGACTTTTAGCACAGGCTCTCGAAAATCGTGAGCGTATATAATGGATGCTGTACTTACAAGCAGACATCACATCAAGCGGCCATTCTGGGAGAGTCGTCTCTTGATGGCACCAGCTTTCGTTGAACTGCAATGCTTCTGGCATAGTATCCCATAGTCCAAGAAGCTTATCTGTGTACTCATCTATCTGGGTCAATTTCATCATACCATCACTATTCAATATCTGTCTAGCAAGTATTGTGAAATGGTCGACGAACTCTGCTAGTCTCAAGATCGTCGGATCAGTTGTCAGTGGTTCTGGAGGCGGGCAGTCGCCATAGCCTGAGATTCCCAAGGGTCGTCCAAGTGTAACAGAATACTGCTGGTCCATATGCAGCATCCACCACCAAAGCGATTGTCGGATCATAACCTCACGAGTGCTGCTTGGAGACGGGTCAAGAAGCTTTGGGTTACGATGCAGACCAATCGAGTGTGCCATGCGAATTGTCGTGCCGAACAATGTCCAGGCGTCGAGGAACCGGCCACTGTTGGTAAGGTATGGTCCAAGCATCACAAGAGCCTGGACTCCTAACAAAGTAGGTTGGTTCATGAATGAAGCCATTCTCAATGCTTGCATGCATGCAGCAACTGCGCTAATGTCAGACATGTAGGGGGGCCATGTACCGAAAAGTAGACTCACGGTATACATCTGCTTGCTGCATCGCAGTCTCCGTAGTGCCTCTGACCCAAAGGCTGCCATTACGATCATACACGCCAAGTTGCAAACCAGTTGCCAATGTAGCGAAGACGAGCGCGAGCATGTCTGGATGCTTTTCTGCATTCTCCTCTGCGTCATCTAAGAATCGTAAGACTTCCCGCTTTGTGGTATTATCCGGTACATGGGGAAAGGAACAGGATTGTGCTTTGTGCTGAAACATATCCAGCGATGAGATCAACTCGGCTTTGTCTGGCAGCGTCTTGAGAAGCTGAGGTATTATATCAGCTCCTTGATACCACAGGGTAGCGAATGGATAACTAGATCTGTGGGGCCCATCTGCAGAGGGCTGATAGATATCTCGTCCTCGAGGGAGGGGGTGGGTTAGGGAGTGATGACCCAAGCCATGAATATGCAGACTTGCAAACTAATATCAGTTAGTAAGAAGATATCAAGCGGTCAGAGCAATGACTGACGTCTGAGATGATGTTCGCAAGGCCAGGCGATCCAAAGTACAAGTTGTCAGACCGATCGCCTGTGCGAAATCTTCGTTGGCGTGCCACCGTTGCTCGTTTTGAATCACGAGACGAGTCATGGTCGTCGCCATCTTCACCACCGTCACCTGAATGTTGAGACTGACCATCTCGTAAGCGCTCCCTTAGTCGCTGGTTCTCAGCTCGTAACTTTCGTATCTCATACGACTGCTGTATGGGACTGTAGTCATTCCCTTCGCCAACTATAAATTCGCACTCTCGAGGGTGTCCGCGGGCACAACATGCCGAACATGGTTTTGTACGATCACACTAGGGCGGCATTAGTTGCGTGCATACTGGTATGAGAATACATACTGACCTTGACCTTCCTCTCCCGGCATTTGGTACATGAAAGAAGCTGCCGTTGTTGAGGCTTCTTGCGTTTGTCACCTTCAGCTTGATTTGACGCATGGGCTGAGGGACCATAGCCAGACCACGAGCTGGCCATATCTCTTCAAAGATAACGTGCGGCACACCAATTGAATAACAGCCTAAAAGACGTTCGAGACAGAGATCAGGACGACATTCAAGTCCAGTAGTGTGTGGTCAATGAAGCACTACACAATATGCGAGTAAAAGGATCAAAATGTGATGCGGCGTGCTCTCGGAAGCAGGACAGCGGATATCGGTGCGATATAAGCCTTGCTAGATAGAACCATTTGAGACAGCTAATCGGCCGGGCTGCTGAACAGAGAAGTACTGGCGATGAAAGGAGTCAGAGTGCATCTCAGTGTGGCAATAAAGCGAGTCGGTGAAACCAGATGGAATCGAGAAGCGCAATGTTGACCGTGGCGTTCGTTCAATTGCCTAAGATGGTGCACGCAAACATTACAGCGCCAAGGAACTGTTGAACACGCTCAAGAAGAGTGCCTGATCCTTTGTGCAGGTTAAATGCCTTGAGCCCTTTAGAGCAGGCGCAAGGGAATATGGAGCTTCTACCGTTACCGGATGGGCCACAGAGTCACAGAGAGCTTGAAGTGTAGGACAGCCAATACCTCTTCGGTTCGCTGTGCCAAGTTGACTGAATCGTGCTTTCGTGCATTGCGTTTGTGGCCGTGCTAAGGGAACTAGTCTTGACCAGAATGTCAAGGCTTTGCTTGTCTACAATAGCAGCAAATCTAATCTTACCGCTGTACGGGCAAGGTTACAACCACCCTCCTAGGCTTGTACCCAATGAACACGCGAGGCTGGCGTGCAGATGTATGAAGGAGTCAACCCAAGGCCATGGTCAAGGTAACGCTTATCGTCGGGAGATGGTAATCCAAGCGCGTCTTCGGTAAGAGAATTAGCGCTCTTACTTCTTCTCCTCTTGACACCCTTGACCAGTTACCAATCTGTCGGTGCCTGCAGTCATTGAGGTTGCATCATCTCGATTGCGGTGCCATCGGACGCATGTAGTGACGATATCGCCTGTGAGACATCAAAGGGTGACATCTGGAGGCTCCATCTTCAAAAAGCCTTGTCGATACTTTACCAGAGGCCCTGTAACTGTTCCATCGAGGCTCACTGGCAGCACTGATGATGCAACCTGGGACATCCTGTGAGCAAGCGTTGTCGTGTATGTGACTAGAAATAGATGGAACCAATTGACAAATCCCCCCGCCTAGAGCCGTAATTGCTCTCTGAGTGCCCTGCCATTTGCAGTAGCTGCTTCTTGTTGAGGTATGGTGCGCGTACTCGTCGAGTGACAAGAGCCAGGACCCAGCCGGATGGTTCGGCAGGTGACAAGATCTGCAACGTCTCGCATCCACGATTGGTGAGGTATCCATGGAGTCGGCACACCTTCATCTGAACGGTTTAGGGCCTACCCATTGTGGCTGCTCTTGCAGCAGCTGGGACTCCCAATTCTCGTCATGAAGCCACTCGTTGGTGTAGGCCCAGTCAAATGGGACCATTTGGATGGATGGTGCGGCAAGATGCACGACGGTTGGCTGTCGAAGCAGAGGCTTGCTCTAGTCCCTTGCTCATGCCACCTTTGACACAAAAGGATGAGCTACCAATCCCTGTTTTGATGGCAGAGGGTAACACACAATTTGAACGTGGCGTGAGATCCATGTGCTGATCTCATTGATCAAGTTTTGGGTATCTCATTCCAGTAACCTGGCTGAGAAGAACCCTAATGGTGCTAGATTCATCTTGCATATCGTCCGTCGCTTGCGCGACTACAAAGCTTCTCTCTTCATCCAGTGATGTGGTGAAGATGGTGATGAGCAGCAACTGCAGCTCACCCCTCGTTGAGGGCAAGTGTGTTGGTCCCTCTGGAGAGCTTTTGCCTCCTGAAGATACGCAGACACTGGCTCAAATGGGGGACTTCAAATGCTGGACTGTTACCACCTGCATTATTTTCTTAATGAATCGGCTTTAAGTGTACGCATGAAGTTCTGCAGCCTGGCTTCGAGGGATATTGATGCCTATATATAACCACAGAAGATTCCCTCAGGGCCGTCTAATGCAGGAATGTCTAAGCGCTGTTCACGTTACCCTCGAGGCTGCACATGTCCAGCCCTTCTAGTCCCATGTGGTCTTAACGAGAATGTCATTCGCCTTTCTGCGTTTCTAGTATTGGCCTCTTGAGCCAAGGTGCGTGGTTATATGCAAGCATCAGCTGGCAACTTTGAGCAAAACCGTGAACTAACAGTTCAAATAGAAACTCATGGATCGAATGGAATGAGAAGCTGCATGGACCGCCACGAACGGACTGGTGGAATATGTAGTGCTACTCTTGTGAAACCAATCGAACGCATGCAGGATAGGTTTTGGTACAAGCTAGAATGACTAAGCAAGTCTAAGGTCACGTGATCAACACCGAACACGGGAGGGTTAGTATAGCAATTCGAGAGTGGTGCTTATATAGGCTTCGATAATGACTACATGATAAGCTGGTCGGTTCTCCTGTAGTGATGCTAGTCCAGTCGAAGACAATCTGGTCGACCAAACATGAGTATTGCATCAGATAGACACATGGAAGTAGTCGTGTAAGCCTCAAAGAAGTATACACGCTGATCGCTTTCAGTCCTTCGCATGTCCCGCTCACAGGCTTGAAAACAATGCAACACTCCATCAGCTGGGTACACCAAGCTGCTTTAGCGCAAGCATTGAGAACCAACCCCCTACGACCGGTCGAGCAGCGAAATGCAAGCCGTCGGCATAGTCACCGGTATCCGCATCGAGCAGGTCAGTAGCAGGTCCACTGGTGGACGTCTCGCCTAACCATTTCGCCATGTCTGTGACAAAAAGGTCTCTTGTATCCTCATCACTGATCGCCGCCACCCACATCTCCCAGTCGTTTTTCGAAAATGTGTGCCTTGTGTCGAGTGGGACGCCATATCTAAGCGCGGCTGTTGGATAGAAGTCCGATTGCATCTGATACACCGACTTTGGGACAAGTTGAGTGTTAAGCAAGGCATCGGCGTATAGGTTGTACAGTAAGCCCCATGAGGACTGGTTGCCATAGTTGAGAGTGGTGTGAGGTGGATTGGCTGCCTTATTGACCCCGAGCGTCTGCCACTGTGAGATATAGTCGTGCGCCACTGAGCTATACTGGCTGGCTTCGTCTTGATGATCAGTCAGATTGGCGACTACCGCCATGGCTTGTATACCAATCATGCCTTTCAAAGCAAGGTTAGTCTGGTTTACAAGGCTTCCTGCGAAGTCATCGGTACTGATCTGGTCGCCGGGGGTGAGTGAATCGTTGAGAAGATATTGTGTCCAACTTTGTAAAAGGCTATAGTGTTGTTCCAGATATGATGTATCAGTCGTCGCTTGAGCGTACGCAAGCGTCATGACCAGCATATTGCCGCACTCTTCTAGTGGCTGTTGCTCTGCATTGCCATCCGGGTAGCCAGTTGCTTTGGGGAAGATGCCTAGGTCGTGTATGCTGTAGTTGTGAGGCCATAGGCCCGCCTCTTGGTGGGAATAGAGTGGGTCCAACAAGTATCGAAGCCACGCCGGATTGAGATACAGCAACATAGGAAACATTGGATATATGACATCTACCTATATCCGGTTTTAGCGAAGCCACTTCAAATGGGGCAGTTCAACCTACAGTCTGGCAATCACCATTGCTAGATATCTCTTTGAGGAAGATGTAGGGCTTCTCCGGAGTGCCGGCTAGCTTCAAAGCTCCCCATGCCTGTCTCAATCCTAAAGACGTGATGGCAGCGTAATCCTGCCCAGCGGCAGTGTTCGAATCAAGCGAGATCTTGGCGTCGAGATTATTGCAAGTCTTGGACACATTTGCAAAATCGTTGTAGAAGAATGCTAACGCTTGGAGGTCATGATCCAAATAGCTCGTCCATAAGCTTGGAATTGAGTTAGTGCCTGAGACGTCAGCGAACTGGACTGCATGATCTTGCATCAAGTTGATCGTAAACAAGGTAGAAGTAAATTCATCGCCGACAGCGCCAAGATCCGTGGCGAACCCAAAGACTGGATAGTGATCATCGATTGCTCTGTATCTGGGGTCTTCAGTATTTGCAAGCTTTCCATTGCTCTCAAAACTGCTGCGCACATCGACATCGGCACCTGACTGATAGGTCAAGCCTTGAACATTAGCAGTTGCATAGTACCAGGTGCCCCAGGCTGCCTGTTGGTTTTCTTCGACAAATTCTTGTTGTTGCGTTGTCCAGATCTGATGGTAAGCGATGCCACTATCGCTGTCCTGACTTTTGGTCTTCTGTGTTAATTCCCTCGCATGTCCACGAACAGATCGCTCTTGTAGATTGTCTTCGACCGATCCAGAGCCCATCTCCACGCCATATTTCCATTGCACTTGTTGACTCCTATTAGCGCTAGTCCACTCAGCAGATATGTCGGTGTACAAGCTAACGTTGTGGCTTCTGCCGTCGCTAGACTGAATCTGTACTTCTAGGTAGCTAGCATCTATGCTTTGTCTGAGTAAGTCATTTGGGACTACTGGGCTGAGAAAGGTGACGTTCATCGAAACAGATCCGGCTATGTCCATGATGAAAGTGCTGCGTGTCGAAGTGTAAGAGAATGCGGTCTGATTAGCAGTTGGAAGATTCAGGTCAGCGTTTGGCTGACCCATCCAAGTGTATGAACGACCGTCAACCCTAATGAGGCCTGACCAACCGACTGGATTCCCTGACCAGTGTGACGGCCATTGGCCCGCAAGGTAGCCGCCATTACCGCCATCGAGTCCAGCGGCCTGCCAAACGTTAAGATATGGTGACCGAACTGCAAGAGGAATCGCCTGTTGAAGATGTTAGCAAGTGTACAACACCTTGTCGTTCTTTGCGCTTCCCGTTTCAATTACCGGAGGCCTTTTCGGCGAGAAAAGTGACTGGGCAGTGCCGTAGACTACCAGTGTTTGCACAAGTAGGGTTGTAGTAGCGAGCATCATGTTTCCAAATGCTCCAAACAATCTAGGCCCAATTTGCCCATCCACGAATACATGAGGTCAGTGTCAATCAGAGTACAGTGGGATCGGAGGAAGCCTATATAGTAGATGAGTCAGGAGTGCGCAGGGTGTCGAAGACTGTTGGCTACGATGCTGGACGGTAGTAGGGAAACACACATACGTCAAGTTGCAGATAGTCATGACTATCTAGCAAGCTATGGAAGTGATACGGATCATCCATAGTCATGAGTCACTCTGAACCACCACCTTGCGTATAGACTTCACCGACGATGACCTACTGGTCGGCACGCCTATTTACCCTGCGAGAGAGATCTCATTGGTGGCGGGCTATGTAGAGAAAGCTTGGTGTCATGTCCAGTAGGTGTGATCTTTGTAGTGCGGATATAATGTCGATGCTAAATGATCGCTTCAGAGTGCTATTCTGGGTGAGTAGGAACTACTGAAGCGGTCATGGGGTATATCGATACCTTGAAGTGTTGATCAGGAGACGTAGTAGATCCCATCCAGCCTTTAAGCCATGAGTTCAATCCGTACAAGAGGTGAAGATACGTGATCGGCAAGTAGCGGCGGATTGAGAGATCATGAGGACCAGGGCTCGATAGACTTCCATGAGTAAGATTCACGCCGTCTATTGTTACCCCTCGATACCCGGACTGCCGTTTTCATGTCGGGTACTGTTTCAAATCGAACACACGAGTACTGTCGGGTTGATCGCTATGATGCTTCTCGCTAGTAGAGCCACCATCGAGCAATCACCGTTCTGAGGTGGAAACATGAGGGTCTGCCGACTCTAGAATGCTTGGTTTATGAAGTAAGCAGTAAGTGTTGACGATACGCCGAACACTCAGATCCTCCGCCAGGCGCTTGGAAGTGCAGCAAGGCCGTCAGTGTAAAGATGCATGGATTTCAAAGGCCTTAGTGGGCAAGCATCTATAATGTTCACAGCACGTACGGCAAGTTATAACCACTCAGAGCCGTTTCCCTTAGAGACTTAGGACAGCAGTCTATCAAGAACGATTGCGCTGCCAATAACATGAGCCTATCGTGTGCAGTGATTCTCGGCTGTTGTTCACCACATGTGTTGTACGCAGGTAGATCACCGACCCGTCGGGAGCTGCACTTGAGCCGAAGAGTATTTGACACGCTGTAGAAAGGCTGTCAGCAGGCATGTTCGACTCGTCTTCTGATACGTCACCACCCATCCTGATGTTGTCGGCTGATCAAAAAACCATAGTACAACCCCAAGTCATGATTTACAAGGCGAAGTTGAGGATACCTGAGTCGTATATGGCAGCATATATGTAACTCAACGAAGAAATCTTGGTTCGGCGTAACAAGCAACTCAGGACGGTCCCGCTGATAGCCATTCGGGTGTCTTGGCCAACCTTGGCGCGTGTCCTACTGGCAAACCGGTCTCGTGTCCATCCTAATGCCCCAATGCACCTCAATAGTACTCTAGTAGCTACAGCAGCGCACACATCCTTTGAACAGGCTGTCTGAGGGTTAGGTTTGCGCTCATCCTGGAAGCTATTGGCTTCAGGGCCGCTTTGAGATGGCCATTGTTTTCGTTGCGAGGGCAGACAATCTGATCTCGTGAGGTGCCATAACAAGGGTTTGAGCTTGCATCGACCCTTCATCAAGCCGGATGGTCAGGTAACCAAGATACACAAAAGCTCCATGACCTTACAGGGGGGGCGTAAAGCAATTTACACATCAGCTCAAGACATGCTTCCTCATAGTACGAGGCACCTCGCTGCGTATGCCACATGATATTGGGCAACTAGCGAGAGACCTGGACTGCAAAAAACCGAAGTCAACGCCGGGAATCTCTAAGACCTATCAGCAACAACGCGATGGTGTATTGCCATCCCTTGAGGCCGCAGCTGGCACGCCGTCTCTCAGCAAATAAATCGGCGGAGGATGTCAATGCACTTGCAGGATGCGGCGCAAAAGCGCTGCGGTGTGTCTGGCTAGCAGCAGAGGCAGCATCGAAGAGAACATAGGTCGCCCCGGAAGGAAGAGGGATTTGTCTTCCAAGACTTTCATGACTGCGTTAGCAGTAGAGGCATCCCAGATGATTTGATTATATCTGTTTATCTCTCTCGTTCGACTACCTAGGTAGGTACACGCTAGCGAAGCTGATACCGGAAGAAACCCGTCTGGAGCTTCCTTTCCCCCGCAAGGCTCCGAGGTAAGGGCCATAACGCCCCATTGCGCCGCAGGCAGACCCTCCCAGTGGGGTGAGACAGACTTCCTTCAATGGTGATGATAATGCCTGTAGTCTCACTGCATCCTGGGAACCTATAGCTGGGTCTGAAGTGGGTTGTTACCGTGGTCGACCGTTACTGGTGCTGGCGTGTGCAGCCGTTGCCTGCGTATTGTCTGAGTGGGCTGGCTGCCCTCGAGAAGCGCTCAAGCTCGAACAGGGGTAGGGCTCCCTCTCGAAAACACACGGCAAATACCGCAGTCTTGATGCCGAGCAATGTATCCCATGCTTCTACATGGCTACATTTGCCTGCCCAAGCTAGTCCGGCTCGCCACAGGCTTCCAGCGCATCTAGCTAATTCGGATGATGTCAAATACTCCAACGCGCTGGACCCCTCTTCAGTGCGGTCTCGGTCAATCGATAGCTGGTGGGGCAGGTCAGGATACAACATCATAGTGCAATGCGGATGGGCTGAGCTGGAATATAAACATCCTCAATGTCTGCTAATCCATCTTTCCTTTCCACTCGCACACCACTACACTAAGTCTTCTTACTCTCCCAAAAGCTGTGCCTCCCTTCAATTGCGACAATCTACCATGTCTTCATACGACGGAGTCTGCCATTGCGGCCACCACAAGTGGGAGGTTACTCTCACTCCAGACCAGAGCAAGCACATCCTATGGTATGCCCCAGCAAACATGTTCTCTTGGTTGTTGTATCGTGTTCTGTTGAGATATTGCATACACCCACCTCAGTTTTCATCGAGACTACGTGGGACAAAGCTGACCGCATCATATAGCCACTGTGACACCTGCAAGATCCTTAGTGGTGGCGCGTCCACCATGAACCAGATTATCCCCAAGTCTGCTCTCAAGATCACCGAGGGTGGCGAGCTAGGTTGCTACACCTACAAGGGTGACAGTGGCAACGACGTGAACTGCTACTACTGCCCCAAGTGCACAACGCACGTCTATCATCACCAGACTGTCATGGGCCCGGACACCATCATCCTCCGCACTGCCGTCCTACCCGAAGCCAGGAAGACATTCGATGTTGGCGCCGAAATCTACGGTAAGGCCAAGATGAAGTGGGAGAAGGAGATCGCAGAGACTTTTGAGACGCTGCCGCCATCTTAGGCAGCTCCCTCGACATGGGAAGAAGTAGAAGCTGAAGCAGAAGACGATCATGTTGAAGTACAGTTTGAGCGAGGCGTTGGATGAGGAACGAGGTGGGGAAGCTGAACGCCGTTGTATGTATGAAGGTTACGGCAATCAATACGTTTGTAGCGAACGAAACCATATTCAGTACTGAGCTATTCGCGATGGCTCTTCCAATCCAATCTCCGAAGTCCTCGCGTTATTGACGATCTTTCCTTGTAAGGTGGTGTTGTATGAGACACGCAGCAAAGAGACATCTCGCCAATGCCCTCACATATGCGAAATTAACTGCAGCAGCTAGTGCTTGACCCTCATAAAGCGATTGATACCGTAAAAACGTGCTCAGATTGACATGTCTGCAACATTGGATTCAAAGTAGTTATTTACTGGGAAGAGAAACAGCTAACAGGGTCGCGACCGAGCTTTGGGCAAACACAAGGGCAAAGCAGCGACTTCTTAAGTATCGTCCAAGATTAGGTGACGCGTGATAATGATAAAACAATAGAGCGAGACGGATAGAGAATAAGATCAGATGCCTGAAGCTTCATGTTGGAGTAGTCTATTGACGCAGCTGGAAAGATCCTCTTGATGCCTGAGGCATGAGAGCATTGATCCCGTCCCGTTCTACCAGCCCACTGGTTTGACAAGAGGCTATCTTGGCTGTCCAAGCCTCTTGCTGTATGTGAGACGCATAGATAAACCTATCCTTCAAGATGTTACTCTGATAAGGCATCTCTCCAGACATAGGAACTGCCGGCTTAGTCTTGCTTCCGGGTTGGTCTGCTATCTTCTGTTGTATGAAACGCATCTCCCAGCTGGGAGCTTGTTGATGTCAGCTTTGAGCACGCGACTATGGTGAACGATGACCTTGATCTGATATCTGGATATCGCACATCTCAACAGTCCCAACCACAGCTTGATCTAGCTCCCGAAGGACATTCACAACAGACCTACAGTTGGCTGGAATTTCTTCAATCTACTACGCCTACCACTACGACTGATCCTAGCAGCAGCCGTACTCTCTCCGCCTCCTCAGCCTCATCTATAGACAGAAAGAGAAGGATAGCTCACGCTGAAGCTGCCGACGGGAGACGGGAATATCCATACAGTATAAATCCATTTGGTGCAGGTGGCCAGAGAGACAGTGCATCTGCCGCCTTCTACACTAGATCCCGGCAAGCGCCATCGTGCACACCAATAGCAGGTCCAATTGATCAAGACTATTACGGATCGTACATTGGGGCGTCGTCAGGCGCTCGAGCAGGGGAACTATCGGCAGGCTATCGGCAACTACAGAGGAGAAACAGCCACCAAAGTATGCTTTCTAGCCACGAGCTGCCGAGGTGGCAACCCGATGACGAGACAAGCGAGTGCACAGTTTGCCAGACCCCGTTTGGGTTCTTAAACAGAAGACATCATTGCAGGTAAGTCTGATCATCAGAGCCCGCCAGCGCCAAGGATTGCCTGAGAATTGACAACGTTTCACAGGAAGTGTGGTAGACTTGTATGCAAGTTGTGTTCACCACATAAGATCACCATACCTCGACCATTCATTGTAAGACCACCAGGCTTTTACGATGACGAAGTGGATGGCGGCGAAGAGGTTCGTGTCTGCAAGCCCTGCGTCCCAGATCCATGGGTTCCGCCTCCCTCGCAGCCTGTGCAGTCTCCACCACCGGTGCCTCCTAGCTCCACGAGACCGCAACCACCAGCATTCCAGCAATCACACGCAGGCCTTCGCGAAGAAGGTGCACATAGACCACTCAGCTTCCCAAGGCCAGATCGAGCACAGAACAGCGACGTGTTACCGCACGCGACCGCGAGATACCGAAGCAACACTCACCACTCAAGGAACACGAGTTACGGGCCGTCGCTGGGCGCCGGACAATTCGGCTCAAGCGTGCCAGCAAGGACCAGCTCAATGCAGTTTCAACACGCACCCATGGGGCTGCCGCCCACGGCCAACCCATTAGGCCGCCAGCTGCATCAGCATCGCATGTCTCAAGGCAACGTTGCACCTTTCATCCCCACCGTCGGTTCCCCCAGCTCGAGGCCATTCGGACAGCCATCGCACCCTACGCCGATCCGCCTGCAAAGGCCACGCCGCCAGATCAAGGAGGAGGACGAGTGTCCTGTCTGTCACTCTGAGCTCCCGCCCGGCATGCAAGCAAGGGAGCAACACGTCATGAACTGCATTGAAAACAACACTGCGGCGACCACGTCTACCCCACCAGCCGCTACGGCCATACCGGTTCCCGTGCCTTCTGCATCTACCGCCTCGTCTTCTATACTGCAGACCCAGCAAGCTGCTGCAATCGCTCGCCCACGAGCCATGTCTCACAGGCCTAGCGGTTTGTTAATCTTCCGTGCAACAGAGAAGGACTGCGCCGACGGCGAGGGTAATCCGCAAGAATGCGTCATTTGCCTGGAAGACTTTGGACAAGGCGAGGAACTAGGCAGACTCGAATGCTGGTGCAAATTCCACCGCATCTGCATTCGAGGCTGGTGGGAGAAGAAGGGTGCGGGTAGCTGTCCTACTCACCAGCTCCAGGAATGATCGGCTGTCTCTGCATTGGGCAGGACGACCAACATTACGGCGACATCTACTCGAAACATATAGAAGGCGTTTGATCTAACAGAGGGGACTACATGATGAGGAGGGGCTTCTTTTCATTCGATGAAATATGATACCATGAGCAACCGAAGCTCTCCGCGATAGACTTGCTTTCCCGGCGCTAGAACTTGGAATAAAAGGTACAATACTCCGATGCATATTTTCTTTTAAATATCTCCAATTGTGCTCCACCTACTTACACAGGCATTCCGTTTCAAGAGGCAATTTTACGTGTGGGCACGGTGGCTTATTTTGCCTCTTGATGTTGAGATCATTCCAGACAGATTCTTTTTACGATGAGAAGCGTTTGAGGCTATCATTCCGATGGCACAAGAAAGGCGCCTGGCCGAAGAGCCTACAAGGCCATGTTCCTGAAGAAATACATTCCCATTTCCTGCATCGCAAAACGAAGCAGGGTTTCCCGATAATAAATGAAATATCATACATGTACTTAGAATTCCAGCCTGGATGTACGTCATCGGTAGGCAGAACTGTAGACACTGCCAGGACCGCATACATATTTGAGCACCATTTTGGTCAACCCTCTCACAAACAGCATCGAGCAACCTATACTACCGCCCAACAACGCCTCGCTAAAGATCTGAATCGCTAGAAAACGTGATGATATGTTGTGCAAGAGTGAGTGGTCACTGTTGGCCAGCATCGCCACCTCCCATGCTCCTCCTCCACTCAAAAGTTGCACTTTCTCCCCTTAACCCAGCTTCAGCCCCAAGGCTGTTTCGAGAGATGCTGTCGCCTGCTTTGTGGTGCGACACGTGATATGATGTTGGTCGCGGTTCGTCATCCTCGTTTGCGTGCTTTGTGGGCTCTTGCGCACCGTTACCTTGTCCATAGGCGGGGAAGCTTTCGTCTTCTTCTTGAAAACGTGTATTGGTAGAGTCGAACCCAGACCAATCATGCTCTGGTGTCTTGCTCTCAGTACGCTGAGGAATCGGCCCGGGCACAAAGACTGCATTATCCGTTGAAGGCGTCCTGCGAGAGCTTCGACGCGGGATGGATGGTGTCGGATAGTAGTTTCTTCCCTGATGCGAGCCGGCGAAGCCGATAGGTCCAGTTGTCCGAGGTGCTGAGCTGTATTGAGGGACACGCTGCTGTCGTGAGGCAAAATCGGAAGTTTCAGCACCACCGAAAGGTGTTAGTTCAGTATTCCCTAATTCAGGGCCAAATGTGTCGGTTTCCGCACGTCCACGCGGGTCAGGATGAGCCCAGCTCAGGCGGTCTACTTGGCGGAGCCACTCTTGCCCACCAGCAGTGTTAGCCAAATCTATGTTCAGGCCATGACTCTCGTTAGTGGAGGGGAATTCGACTTGTGATAGCTGGCTGTTGAACCCAGAAGGCATCTCAAAGCCGCCAACGCTTGGTATAGGGTTGAGGCTTGGCGGGGCATTCTCATGAGCATGATGATCATCCTGAGACTCCAAAGAATCACGGTTGTAGTTACTGCTGGCTGCAGTGTGATCACTCGGCCTATGCTGCAGAGCCGCATCGTTGTGTATCTCATTGCCAAGTCTGACATTGGGGTTTACAACGCCATATGGATCATGAAGGCCGTCAAGTCCAAAATGAAAGCCTTCAGGTGGTAGTTTCGAAGTCGTTTGCTCGGTACTAACGGATGGTACTGAACTGACGCTTCTCTCGGCTCCAACGTTTGCCTGCTCGTCTCGTATTTGGGTTGCTCGTCTTGTCGGAGGGCTGTCTTTATAAGGCTCCTGCTTTCCATAGTTAGGGGAAGTCACCATCTCGACTTCCTCCACACCTCTTGCCCTTTCTAGGTCTTCAGCGCCAATCCGGGGTGGAGGTCTGCGCACGACTTCGAAGCCCTTGCCCTGCTCCTTTTGCTTAGCAGCACCTCCAACTCCAAGACCGAAAGCCAGCTTCTGAAACCAGCTTTGAGCGTTCGCGGCTGGGCCTTCAGGATCTGCAGGGCCTGTCTTAAGCGACCTCCTTGGCATGTCGCTTAGAGCTGGACCGCGATAGTATTGATCAACCTCGCGAACAGCATAGTCCGTTCGTGGTGGTGTGTTTTCGCTAGAATCTGAGCGGTCACGGAAGTATGCTGGGGCTGGTGAATCGCGATCAGCATGCAAGCCACCAGTAGTCTCATAAGGTTCAGTTCGATCAGGTATACCAGGCGGAAGATCACTATAAGGGAGGTCAGCCTCGTTGACCCCCGACACGCGAGTCCTCCCTCCAGGTGTGAGGGCATCGATCGTCCGTGTTCTTTGTCGTGGTGGTCGGTAGTATGTGTCTGTTGCTTCCGCCTTTACTGTAAGCGGGGGTTTGCCTGCTCCAGCCGCAAACGCAGGGAATTGACCTTGGTTCTCATCCGCACTCGGAGATGCGACACCTCCACCTCCATATCCGCCTTCCTGTGAGAAGGTTTCAAAGCCGGACATGCGGTTCAAAAGCTGTTGACTGCTGGCGGATATACTGCGACTGCGTGTTCCAACATAGCCCTGACTTCTCTGATCGTCGTTCTGTAGAATCGCCGCGTTGCTTGTCATACTTGCCCTGTCACCACGCGGAGGACCGGGTGGCCTGTTCTCTCTCTTTTTGAGCATCCTCCAGTTCAGAATCGAACCTCTCGTCGCGCCAAGCTGAGCATCAGCGCCGACCCCAAAGTTACGGGCAATGACTTCGATAAGAGTTTGAATTGAATTCAAGAAAAATCCAAAGACAAGAACGCAGCCGTGAAGGAGAAGTATGACATATCCAATCCATCCCTTTTTCGCTTCGGACACACCAAGTGTGGGAGCGAAAGCGATACTGAGCAAAATGGTGATAAGGCGGACCACAGCGAAGAAAGTGTGATAAGCATTCATGCTTGTCTGCCCCTGAAAAGGACGGAAGGCATTTAAAGTCAGAATAAGAATGACCTCGCAAATGGCCAGCACAATGATCTGGGCGATGCCAGAAGGTTGAACTGCGCCAATCGCTACGCTGCGAATGAACGTGATCAGAACTGGCACGAGAGCAAACGGGGCGGCGCTGTCACTGTATGTATTGTAAAGTGGGCCGTACAGGAGGACCGTTGGCATATCGTCGAAGAGAATTGTCCGCGGCTTTGTCGAGAATATGACTTTGAAGATCCACCCGCCAACAAAGATAGTGATGACGAGCAGGATGACTGCACAGACCACAACACTTATAGGCGACTGAGCCGCAATTACAAGCTGGAAGAGGCTGATGGAGACGACCGGAAGGATGAAGTAGTTGAAAAGCAGCCGCAGCATGTTGCCGGTAGTGAAGGGGAGGTTCTTGCTCTGGAGATCCTCTTCAGTTGTGTTTGTGACACTGCGATAGATCCATCTTCCAAAGAAACCTAGTTGGCAGAGCAATACCACAACCACTGCAATGACCAAGAACCATACTGCCATGCACGCCCAGATATCTTTGACTTCTGACATGCCGACCAATTGGCTCAAGTTAGTTATGCCGTAAGTGCCGTTGACGGCATACACGCCATCACGAGGGTTAGGTATTCCATTGCCGCCGGAGACAAAAGACTCGTTAAAGAGTAGCGTGGACCAAGCTGCTTGGCTGACTGCAGGCTGATAGAATCCTGGATACTGCAGGGTCAGCGCACCGGTAAGGACGATAAATTGGATGTACTGCAAGCAGTCTCCGAAGCCAGGAGTAACAAGCCTCAGCAAATCTTCGTCACGGCCGTAGTTGCTGCTCCAGCGGAATGTGTCACTACTCCCCCAAGGAGAAAAGATAGAGGCAAGGAGGGTCGCAATACCCTTGAGTATCAAGATCGCAGCCGGCAGCCAGCATAGAACACCAGAAATGGTTGGACCAAGGCCCGGCGTAATATTGGCACTGATGCAAGCGATGTCGACAGGATCCAAGTCGCCACTTCGAGCACGAATGGTGGTAGCTAATGTTCCAAACGCGTAGCTGGAGTCGAAGGCGTGGCTAACAGAGAAAGCCGGAAATTGCGAGGGGGTGTCAGCGCTCGCATTGAATTCAGGGCCAACAGGACATTCACGGTTGATGAATGTATCGCAAAGCGGTTGGCCGTTAGAGCCATTGTTCCAGACCAGGTAGCTCAACAGCTGGTAGTCCTGGAATAGTGTAGTAAACTTGTTATCCGATCCAACATTCACAATCTTGCCATTCTTCATCTGCGGGTCCGACCAGTATGGGTCGGATGGTGGTGGCAAGGGATCGGTTGTCTGTCTGCCGGTGACATTGCCATAGATGGTGAGGTTTAGGTTGTGGGACGGCTCGCTAGAGTCGAACACGGCATCCACGTAGGCTGGTACCCATTGTAGGCGGAGGGGATTGCTGTGAACGTATGCCTGCGACAGGCAATTGGAGAAGTCCACGAAAGCTGCTTGAGCAGAAGGCGGGCCGACAGATAACACGAAGACGCAAAGCGAGAGCAGAAGGCGGAAGGGTTTTGGCGAGTGGCCCCTCAAGGATGGCGACAGTGAGGCGCGCGGAGAAGCGCTCATGGTGGATGGAGTAGATCAGTCCATCAAAGAAGCTGCGGCTTTTGACCAACAAGACTTGCGCCGACCCGATCGACAGGTTGAGTGGTCAGAGGCGTGTAGTTGACGTCTCATCTGCCTGTATCCTCTCCCATGGCCATGAGGACACGCGTAGAACCGCAAAGGTAGAGGCAGAGCGTTGCAAAGGACCTAGCGCCTGGACATAAGAAAGTTCTGGGGGCGACAACGCGGAAGGATGCAGTATAGTGTAGAAAAATAATGCAGAGTCGTAGAGTAGGCTTATAACAGTTAGTCAGAAAAAGGTTGCGACGGCGCCAGCCAAGCTTGGAGATCGTGAGACAGTCAATACGAAGTGCCAAGCGTACACGTCTCTCTGTACTGCACCTCCCGCTCGTGTGCACGCCAACGTCTACTATCCTATTTCCCAGATTTGCGATTTGCGATTGATCGTCAGCGTCGATACCAGTAGGTTTGCAATGTTGTGCATGATCTTCATCTTACCCGGCCAGATGTGTCTGTTGGTTCGCAAGCTCCTATGATGATCGACCACGCGGGCGTCTCTTCATTGCTGCAAGCCAGAAGTTCTATTTCAAGCGTGTCAGCCCTTGACCCATATTGGGCACGCTACACCCGACACACTGCGTGTTCGTGCATCGTTTCCGTGCCTCAATGTTTGATCATAACCCTTTCCGCAGCCGTCAGGCGATGCTTCCACAGTTCAATCTATGTATGATTGTTGCATTACCGAAGCTCAGGCAACCAAAGTGGTGCATACGATCCAACAGACCGTCGCAGTAACACAAATGTGGTGGGCAAAGCCACATTAACAGGCCAACTTCTACATGCACTCCCAAAACTTTCTTTGCAAAAGACTGCAGCACGTAGGCGAGTTGCGTAGATCCGGGATACACTGGTTAGTCTGTTTGAACGAGAGCGACCGAGATAGGATCATGTGTATTCAGTCGCCAGAGAACTGTGCCGTACACCTGTCTGAAATAGGGCCGACTTAGCAGGTCCAGGGAAGAATGGCCTAGAGAGTCACTCGCATCCAATTACGTCCGTCACCGATCAGGGCCTTTCAGAGCCGCGACTAAACTTCCTAATCCGCCTATAGTCTTGGGACTCGACACTGACGCGCAAACTTTGACTACCTTATACAACGCTTGACTTCAATGTGATGGTTTTGAAAGAACAGCTCAATTGGATTTGCGGACTCGACTTGAACACTTACTATAAAGCAGCTGCTGTCAGCAGACTCAACTCATCTGACCGAGTCGCAGTGGCCACAGCAAATCTAAAGAAGCAAAAACGCATTGCTGTTTCAAGAGTCAATGCTAAGCCGTAACCACAAGCATTATCAGCGGAGGAACGTCAACTTAGCTGCTTCAGTCCCTTTGCCCGGTAATTTGCCTTCTCCTTGTGAAAGCGGTGTTAAAACAGTTGCTGTCGGTCGCGAGAAATCACTGCCTTGCGAGATTCGCGTATATGGTCCTTGCTGACCTTGAGGGCAGGTGATTGTTACGACGCGCATCATCAAATGCGCAGGTCAGCTGATTTTGGGTAAATGTGCCATGGAAACTCCACCGGGGATGCAATGTTGCAAGAAAAGCGTCACTTTCACTGACCTGTCACCCATGTGCACTGCTGACATGGGGACCTACCTCAGCCGTGTCGTATCAGAAAATTAAGTGTGTTGAATGTCGACCCGTGTGGTGGTACTTGTTGGCCTGAGCCTACGACCATTGTAACAGTCGAAGCGTTGCGGGTGTTTCAGTGGGTATCTTGGGCGTCTTTGGCGCTGCTGTCTTCCCCGCGGACAGTGCCAGTAACGGAGCCACCAACCTCATCTAATACGACCTTGTTTTCATGTCTGTCAAGTTCGGCGCGCTTGAAAATGTAGGATGGCTGGAGCGCACGGTCTTCTTCAACCCAAGACTCCTCCAAAGTAACAAGTAGCTTTGGTGGCTCCTTGGCTTTCTTGTCTTTCTTACTCTTCTTCTCCTTTTTGCCAGTACTGGCCGAAGCTGTTGGGTCGTCTCCGCCCCCATTCTCCTTCTGCACCTCTACAGCACCAGCATTTTCCGTAGTCTGAACGACACCAGCACCGGCAGATACGGTGACCGACGTCAGTGTACCGTCAGCGTCTGGCGTTACAGCATTCAGACTAACGCCCTCAGTAGTGGGAGTGCCGTGCTTGTTGACGCCGGTTGCGTTGGAGATGAGTTCATCAATAAAGTCTACTGCTTTGTGCTGACCTGAGCTGTTGTCGTCCGTAGGTGGTGAGAATGCCTTTTTGTCGAGAGAGCTAGAGGCATTAGACTGTTGTGGCGAAGATTGACGCTGCGCGTGTGGAACGTGAGGTGCATGACCTGGGGGAGCATGCCCACCAACGTGAAGGCGCCCCATATCCTCCTTGCTCATAGCAGGGGGATTGAAGTTTGGGCGTTGGGGAAGACCAGGTGCTTGCGTCATTCCGACAGATCCAGTAGCGCTTGGTGGAGGTGGCTTGCTATCGAGCTGCAGTAGATGCGAGCCCAGTAATGGCCTGCTGTGATTTGTAAGGCCGGTGTGTCCATGGACAATAGGCTGAGGGGGGAATGGGGGCAGATGGCCATGGGGCGAGAAGGACGCGTGCTGTACATGTGGAGGGAAAGTTGGTGGTTGTACTGGAGGGGAAAAGGCCGATTGTTGGGGGAAATGACCAGGCTGAGAGAGAGGTCTTCCGGGAACTTCAAACCCAAATGGTGACGGAAATGGCTGCTGAGGTGGTGGCGCGAAACCATTGCCGAAGCCTGGTTGAGGTGAAGATGCGGTGGCATAGACTCCGTGGTCGATGTGTGGCATGCCATGCGAAAATCCCTACACGGAGAGGTCAGCCAACCCAATATTCCCTCGATCGACACGACACAATCGGACCTTCGGGGTATTGCATACCTGTGGAGCAGGGCTATGCGCACTAACTGCTGGAGACAATGCAGACGTTTGACCCTAGCAGTGAATTCGGTGGTCAGCACGCGGGATATGATTCGAACGTAGTGAAGACGCAAGCGAAGAAGCTTGGAAGGTGGTAGCCACAAACTCTCACAAAACATACCTGTTGTTGTGTCTGGGTCAGTACACCTCCCTGTAGTAGAGAAGGTGACACTCCAGCACCAGCTGCTTCTTTCTCTGCGGCTTTCTGTGCTTTACGGGCGGCCAGTCTTGACAACAAATCTTCCTTGGTTTCGATTTTGATTTTCTTAGCAGGCTGGTGATCTTGCTTCTCGCCCGGTGGAGGATTGCCAGTCAACACCCTCCGCTCCTCAACCATGCTGTAGTAGCTCTGGATGACGCGTTGACGGTGCGCCTCGAGGACTTCAAACGGGATGCCTTCCATGCCGAAGATCTCCATTGTAACATCATTGCGTCCTGGTAGACTGTTATCGATATCCTTGTGCTCTTCTTTGTGGACTTGGCGCATGTGGACGACCAGGCCACCAATCGTGTTAAGCCGGCGGCTGCAGCGGTCACATTTGAAGTGCTTTGCCTTCTGGTGATCCGACAACACCTTGAGATCATCGAAGTCGCGCTCACAGTAGTAGCACCAGGGGCGCCCGAGAAGATCATCAAGACTTGGGCCTTTTTGCTTGCGCTTGCCCATCGTCGCTCTTGTTGCGCTGTATAGCACCTAGATGAATTAGCAAATCAAATCTGTGTGGAGTACAAGTCACAACACCGCGGCGGCGGTGAACTGGTCAGACACAGGCGATGTTGAGTATAATCTTGAAGTTTGCAGTTAAATGTGAGTTGCAAGTATGGGGATGTCCAGAAGGTCGAAGGTGGAGGGGGGAAAGTGAAGTTGAAGATCAACTTTAAGCGGGAGCCAAGCGTGAAAGTTTCGCAAATGGGGAAGTCGCGTCTGCAGCCAAAGAAGGAAGGCGCCTCTCACACTCGCTCCAAGCTTCACTTCGTCCGCCCTGCCAAGACGACATCATACGCCTTATACCGTACACGCCTTCGACTCAAGGAATTGGCATAATGACATCTTCTTACGTAATACTTGTTCTCAATGGTTTGATTAAATTTATCTAGTTTATAGTGTAGAAAGTCTGCACACTCGATTGGCGACTTGCTTTATATGTACTTGATGTAAACAAGATCCTGCTAAATCAGGCACCACTCCTAAGCCTGTCACCAAAGCATTAAAAAGCGCCTAGAACGGTACTTCCACATCTGACCTCGTGTGTGAAGCACGTAGACTCTTCTGGCCTTACCGCAGGTTGGCGAGTGGGACTGGCCGTCAATATATACCTCGACGAGCCACCATGTTGCAAAGTCGCCCCAGTTGAATGGCCTTCAACCTTATGTGTACATAGACACTGTGATGGATTTTCAACTGACGTAGATCCATCAGAAGGATAGAAGCTCCCAGTACGGGAAAGGTCTTGTACAGAATATGCTGTGAAGCACCATAGGGTTGTCAGCACTGGTCACAGCATTTGATCGCACACGACCCATACCTTAATCTCTATCAGACTATATGCCAACTCTTCATAGCTGGCTAATCATGACCAATCCATCAGGATCTGAACTTTTGTTTGATTGAGTCGTCTTCTGCGGATCGTTAAGTGTAGTCCGCCAAGCTGATGTCCGAACATACTTCAGCTCATAATGTTTCCTTCATTCCACATCATCATCTCGTTTCGCGCCGGGACTACGTGACCTGTTCCTTCCACCGCTTTTCCGGGGAGCACCTCTCCCACCCTTGCCAGCGCCTTGCGATGGTGGAGGCCTCACAAACGCAAAATCCACGTTAATGGTCTGTTCTAGAAGAGTTTGGCCGTTTGCGCCTTCAATAGCCGCACGAGCTTCAGAAACAGTGGGGTATTCCAAAAGGGCATATCCCTGGTTGTGTGAGGAGTGTTAGCCATCTAGAGCCTTCGAAACTAGACGCCAACAAACCAAGCTGCTCACCTTTGCGTAGCCAGATCTGCGATCGAGGTTCATATGGATGTTCCTCACGTCTCCATATTCCGCGAAAAGATCCGTAACGTCTTCTTCAGAGGCTTCTTCGTGAATGTTGGTGACAAGCACTATCCAGCCTTCGATCGATCGCACAGCGCTTGCGCCTGTCGCAGTCTCAGTGTCTTTCGCGGCACCGCTCGATGGTGACGCAGGTTTTTCATCTATCTCCATTGACTCTGCCATACTAATAGTGCGCTCGGTTGATTTCGACAGTTTTGACGTTGGTATGAACGGTCGAATTCACAGTATGTAACCACAGTTTCACAATGCGAAAAGCTTGGACCACAGACGCTTCCCAGGGGCGACCCGTCCCGTGCTGCCGGAGGTGAGTATAGCTTATCCGCTGTTGCAAGTTTTCATCCTTCGTCCACTTGACACATCAAGGTTCTGAAATTGACTGCTGAAATGAATCATCGTTCAACATGTAACGGCTTTCAGAGGTAGAGTCCGTTATGCGGTTGTGACGTTCACCTATATAACAATTTCTCTTCAACCCTTAGCAGACTCAGATGCAGGCTATCCTCTCCAGCTTCCTAGCCCTTCGAGGATTTATTCCACAGGATCTTCTCTGAAGAGCATCACGTATGTGTGGCGTCTTGTCGCGGTACGTTTGGTGTGTGCTGGCAGAAGGAGCGTCCGCCTTGTGCGACGCAATCGGACAGGCTTGCTACACAAATTGGACCTTCATAGTTCATCTACGTTCTGCCCCCGGGCATCACGATGGGGTAGATGACTCCTTGCGTACCAACATGCTGTTCTATTTCCTCCTCTCCTTCTTCTTAAGTCCTATAGTTAGTCCTATAATATTATACTAAATGCAAAGACTTTAGCAGCTAGATTTTGCTCTCGCCCGGAGCGGATTTCTTCAGCCTCATTTGGATACCAATCCGAGGACAGCAGCAGCTGGACGGGAGTTTTGAGCCAATGGACACTGGATTTACTTCAACACTAGATAGAAAAGTTCCACAACAATCGTGGTGTCAGGACACTGCAGTCGTACACAATTGCTACCTTCTACCTAAATCTTCTTACAAAATATGGCTCCCTGTCAAGTCGAAGGCATGTGTGGCAAGTGGACATGTCTGCAAGCATGTTATCCAAGTACTTATTCACGGTTCAGTTCCGTCTTGATTGACGATCAGTTACGACCTGTGCTGGCTCCGGCCACTACTTGCGCATATTCTAGAAGAGATCTGTCATTGCACCGTGTGAGGCATCACCAACTAGTCTTGCGTACTTGGCCAAGACGCCTCGCGTGACGGTCATTCTTGGCGCCTTCCATGCTCGGAGCCTCTTTTGGATCTCTTCTTCCGAGATATCCATGTCAATGGTATGTGCTTCTGCATCTATCTTGATCGTGTCATCGTCTTGCACTACAGCTATCGGACCACCAACAGCCGCCTCCGGGCAGATATGGCCAACGATGAAGCCGTGAGAGGCACCACTGTATCGGCCGTCAGTAATAAGCGCGATGTTCTTCAATCCTGCTCCAATGATTGCTGCTGATGCTTTCAACTGTTCCGGCATTCCAGGACCACCTTTGGGTCCTTCATATCGCACTACAAGGACCAGGTTTTCTGTGCGAGGTATCTCGCCTTTGTTGAGTGCTTCATCTAATTCGTGTTCCTTGTTGAAGACTCGTGCTTTCCCAGTAAAGCTCATGCCTTCTTTGCCAGTGATCTTGGCTACCGCACCTTCAGGCGCAAGATTCCCACGGAGAATCTCGATGTGGCCGGATTTCTTAATCGGGTTTTGGATAGGGCGAATGAGCGTCTGATCTTGTGGCAGGGCTGGCCAGGCTTCAACGTTCTCGCCGAGGGTCTTCCCAGTCACAGTTGGCGTTGAGCCATCAAGCAGGCCTGCAGCGATCAGATACTTCTGTACGGATGGGATGCCACCAATGTCGTACAGGTCGGCCATGAGGTACTTTCCGCTAGGTGCCATGTCAGCAATAAAAGGGACCCGATCGCTTACACGCTGGAAGTCATCAAGGGTCAGTTCGACTTCAGCCGTTCCAGCCATAGCTAAAAGATGCAATACAGCGTTGGTGGAGCCTCCAACCGCCATCAATATGACGAGAGCGTTCTCGAATGACTTTTTGGTTAAGCACTTGCGAGGGGTTATGTCTTCTACCATGCACTTCTTGATGGCCTCCGCAACCTTAGTGCACTCACGCATCTTACCCGGCGACGAGGCAGGCGTGGATGACGACCCAGGTAGGGATAGACCAAGCGTCTCGATTGCCGTAGCCATAGAGTTGGCAGTGTACATAGCACCACATGCACCCACCGTTGGACACGCATGCTTTTCGATGTCGCTTAGAATTTCATCTTTAGTTTGGTTAGGATCATTAGGGTTGCTGAGCGTATTGTAGATGTAAGCACCATGAGCTTCCAACGCTGTCGATATGTTGATAGGCTTTTTTAGCAGCTCTGAGTAGCCAGGCATAATGGAACCTCCGTAAATCATGATCGAGGGTCTGTTATGCCTGGCCATACCCATGATACAACCTGGCATGTTTTTGTCACATCCTGGGATAGTGATACAGGCATCGTGAAACTGCGCACAGGTCACGGTCTCGATTGAATCAGCGATCAGCTCTCGCGTTTGGAGACTGAAACGCATGCCTTCGCCTCCCATTGTAATGCCATCGGAAACACCGATGGTGTTGTACTGCCAGGCGAGCATGTCCTGTTTCTCAATGCTCCGTTTACACTCTTTGGCAAGGTCCAGTAGATGGGTGTTGCATGGATTTCCTTCCCACCAGACAGATGCAACTCCGACTTGAGGGAATGTCTTCAATACGTGTTCGTTTGGAACTCCAGCGGCATAGAGCATAGCCTGGGCAGCTGGGAAGTCATGCCCGCGTGTCAATGTACTGGAAAACTTATTGAGACCTGAACCTGGTTTCGAGTTTGGGAAATCAAGATAGCGTGCGTCCTCCTTCGAGCGCCATTGTTTATCTTCATTTGCCGGATCCATTGTTCAGTTGCTTTTTTTATACAGGAGATTCCAGAGTTTCACGTCAAGATAGCTTGTCGATAGTAGTCATATCAATGTGTTTGAAAGCAGCGTCAGGATGGTGGTGTATGGTTTATGCATACATGCCTGAAATATCGTTCCGACTCGTGAGATAGCAGTATTTCGTTGTCGGAAGCTACTATGGAATAAGGGCTCAGTGATTGGCCAGACCCACCAAATGCCACCAGTGTCGCGAAAACCTGATGGCTTTCCCCGCATTCTCGCAAGGTTGACCTCGTCGATGATGTCGTTCGAATGATGCTTGTGAAGATTGAATCAACAGACACAGTAGGTGAAACATTTGATGCGGTCCGCTCTATGCATGCCCTTTCACATTCCTTGCGCGCATCTGCATGAGGCATACAAGGGCTGGCATAAAAAGACAAAGCTTCATGATACAGGTCATCGCTATGTGATTATGTAACGTAGCAAATGTAATTTACAACTTGCAACTCGCCGACTGCCGAGGTAATGGTGAAGAATAGGCGATACTAACCACCGTAGCAGATACCCTGGCCTGTCTGGAGTGCCAGCAGATAAAGGACACTACGCGCATAGAATGCTAACCTCTGAGATTTTATCGCTTTACAGTGGTAGATTCTGCACAAAGTTGCCCAGATCTGTGCTGTCGAAACCGCCACAGACTCGGCATTTTCGATGCTCGACTGGTCAGCGCTGGGATAACAATCAGCACCATCGTCAGGAGCTGGACCGACAGCGCATATCAAACGGCTTCTCACCAATGGCTCCTGGACAGTCGAATTCGAAGACCCCTTCGTCACCTCGGCCAAGCTCTAGGTAAGGCCACCTGCAGGACGCCTGTGACATGGCGACTGGCTTTGGAGTATCAACCTAATGGTCGTATTCTAGCGTGCTACTCATATCACCACACAATCATGTACTCCTCCTCCAGAGAGTCAAGACTTCATCATCATTTGCATCTGCGCACGTGTTTCCGGGCGGGAACATATCGACTTCACACGATGGAGAGCTTCCTGCTTTAGACTCACCATCCCGTCACATGGACAGTGACGTATACCGGATGGCAGCCATCAGGGAGACGTTTGAAGAATCAGGCATCCTATTGGCTCGCGACAAGGATTCTGGCAGACTTATTGACCTTCCAGAAGGGGAACGTGAAGAGGGTAGACATTCAACTCATTCGAACAGCGTATTGTTCCCCAAGTGGCTGATGCAAAAGGGTGCCAGTGCTGATACAGGTGAGCGTATCTCAAGTCTTAACAGTGTCTGCCCTTCTGACTGAGGCAGCACAGACGGTCTAGTTCCATTTACGAGGTGGATAACGCCTACAAATGTCCCCAAACGCTTCACGACTCAGATGTATCTATACTTTCTGCCGACATTGACTTCAACATCAATAGCAGAAGGCGCGGACGAGAGTGAGGCCGAAACCAAGATTCCAACTCCCACCTCTGATGGCGGTAAGGAGCACACCGCTGCTCGATTTCTCCCAGCTTCGGTCTGGTTGCGACTGGCCCAGGAAGGTCGGATCATACTCTTCCCACCCCAGTTCTTCCTGTTACATCAAGTCGCCCAATTCCTCGATGGTCTGTCCTCCCCTGTCGCATACGGTTCCATCCCAAGAACTGAGTTGCCTCAGGAGGAACTCGAGACACGGCGAAAACGACTGCTTGGGTTTGTCCAGACCGGAGAACCTCCCTGGACTGAGATGTGTATTTCACCAACAGTGCTGCCGCCACGAGACGGTAAACGCAGGGAGGATGGTCGTTCAATATTAGGCTTACACAGGCCAGGACCTGAGTTGGCCAATACTAAGAGATCAGGCGTTCGAGATGAATGCGTACTTGTCGAGTTCCGCAAAGATGGACCTAGAAAACTGGCTGTGGTGTCGCGAGCTGACGCGATCGGATCGACCGACAGCGCAAGACTTTAGTGAGAATATGTTGCGATTGGCTAGAGGGGCTGTCAATCACCAGTGTGAGCCTCCTCATGGCTTCAGCGGGGGACGGTGAAGCCCTACGACTTCGGCAGACTCTCTATGCCTGACAAGTGCTACTTCGACAAAATCCAACCTCCCTTGCGCTCTTGAGCAGAGCCTAGCACGTTGCGCTCTTGAGCAGAGCCTAGCACGTTGCGCTTACCACTACGTCGGGTTGGCAAACTCCTCGAGGGGCTAAGACTAGCTAGTCACCACATCTCACCTATGGACAGTGGCTGACCAATGCCTGAAAAGGGAAGTCTTCTATACGACAGAGAGACCCGTGGACACCAAGCGTGAGCTTAATCGGCAAAGCGAAACGACCACCCCTACGCCTTGAGCATGCTTCTACAGTGCCACTGATGATAATTCATACAATGCCGTCGATTGAGTATGCAGACAGCACCTCGTCCGAATAGTATGCTGATGGAGCTTCTGGTCACAATTCACTTGAGCAAGCTTAACCAAGTATCCAAGACAATGTCGGCACTACGGCGTCAGTAGCGACGCATCTTAGCTTGTCATATGTAGATATAACTGACGAGGCTGGAGGGAAACGTGAGAAAATATCGCAAGGTAGAATGCATGACCGAGACCATCCAAAAGCTTAGATCGGTTCATCGCGAGACCAATGCAGTCAAGAGACAAGCTCGCGGGCTGAACAGAGACGCAAAGATCTATGTTTAGTCGCCGTGGATTTTCAATACGTACCGTCTTCAAAACCCCTATCGCCCCTGTGAATGCCTCGTGAGATGTGGTAGGAAAGGCCTGGCTTTCGAAGGCCTGTGAATCATCGGACATGGCCGTAGTGGATGGCAGACAAATCATCTCAGCGTCAAGGCCATGCCTGTTCCTCTGCATTTGCTCCACAGAGCCGGGCAAGGAGCAAGTCAAAGTGCCAGCCGCCGTGTGCAGCCTCACTTGACCGCTACACGGCCGAATCAGACAGGCAGGACGAGAGGTGCGCTGCGATCGCGTGCGTGCAAGGTGAAGGGGCTTCGCTGTGCCATGTGGGTACGCCGAGCCTCTAGGGGCAAACGTCTAGCAAATGCGAGCGGCGGATTGCGACTGATCAGTAATGAAATAACAACAACTGCGACAATGGTAGAGTTGTAGCCTGTTGCAGCGTTGCATGGGATGGGGGGAGCAATTGCCACCCGTCTGCAGTAGAGGGAGGCTCCATCACGCAAGTTCCGCAGGTTCTGTAGTATCGGATTCTTGATGCATAGATGCCTTGTCTAGCGCAGAGCGAGGGTTGTGAAGTCCGTGGAGCGGGAGGAACGGCAGGCTTCTGATTGGCCCACAGGCGATAGCCCAGCCTGAGGCACGGATCATTGGCTTTCCCCAGAAGTCAAGATGGAACCAAAACGGGCAAGGGACTCGAGTGGGCTCTCCCCCACATGCATACGACCACTCGCCAAACTGGGTGGTGGTGATTGTAGTGGTGGTGGTGGTGGTGGTGCTGCTGCTGCTGCGGGCTCGTCTCTTCTTCGAAAGTCACTTGTTGGAAACGGTCGTCCGCATTGTAGCAGTGGGCTTCCTGCGCTGGACGGGGCGAAGGGCCTTTTGATGGTGGTGCTGTACCTGTTGTAACATTGCCTGGAGTGGCGATAGTCCAGCAGCGCTCGAGACAGAAGGAGGAAGAGGGGCAACTCGTCCATCGAGCCGGGAGCCCCACTAGACGCGAGAGCTTATCAGCTCCAGGAGAGTTGCGCTTGGAATGTTTCTCTGTTGCGATCCGAGGGTGATCGAGATGGTGACGGCATGTTCGAGCCTCTGCTGTCCAGTTGCCAGAATGATGAACACATCACTGCCCATGCCAGTGTATAGAGCCGGGTGCCATCTCCCTCCAGTGTTGCTTGCGACCTGCTACCGTCCTATCAGCGATCCCCTTGCCACAGTTCGGACATGTGTGCATGATGTGCTGTGCATAATGAGCCGCGTCTCCATACATAACTACACAATCCTCCCACCTATCTCGCAGCGCTCTAGCCTGCCTCCCTGCTGCACGGGTGGAGAGGCACTGCCATCCTGCCACCATCTGTGCCCCCCTCGAACACCCCTGTAGCCACCACTGAAACCTAAGCCGAGACTTTTTCGAGAATATAAGGGTTGGCCGGCCGGTTGTACGTTCCCCTGCAGCCATTCCTTTGATTCCACTCTGAGCCACAGCCAAGGCAACACGAAGACTTCCCATTTCAGATCTCAAAGTCCTTCTGAAACCACTTACAACTCACAGAGGCTCGGTATCACAGGAAACATGCCGTTCCGTTCGCGTGCTTCACGGCCGGCGATGTACAACACGCCAGCCATCAGGAACGGTGGCTTTGGCGCTTTGCAGCTGGAAGCCATCACGAACAGACCACTCTCGATCGCACGCCGACACTTGGCTGCAAGCCAGCTCCGCATGCAGGACATTGAGCCGCACGAGCTCTCTTCTAGTGAATGGCTTCGATTCCTTGCCATGGAAGAGCGCGAGCGAGAGAGGTGGATGCAGCAATTCCGTCGCAGGAGGAGGAACAGCGATGAGAGTACCAGCAGTGCCGATATGGACAGGGAACTTGCTTACGACAAGGCCGAGGAAGCTCGCGAGGAAGCAGAGCACGAGCAGAGACACGTCACACCTCTGCTCGATTTTGTTCCTCCCTCACCGTCTGCCACTCGAGGCTTCGCCTCACGGGTGGGGACCACTCCTGCCGTGGTTGCTTGGGCACGGCACTATGCGGATACTACAGGCACCTTAGACCTGGATGTCCGCCGTAGCGCTCGACCACCCTTGCACTCTAGACACACTGTCGGCGGAGACGCGCCTCCAACATATTCGAGTGCCGTGCGAGCTAGGACACCGCCTCCTGCCTACCACCCAGAAGGTCCCGCGTCGCCTCCGTATTCTCCCACATCACCGCGTTACGAATGAAGAATCCGATCACGTATGCGTTTTCTTCTCAATTCACGGCACCGCAGGTTGGTGTCTTGCTTGAGAATTTGAAACTATCGATGTCTTGGGTTTAGCGACGGTCGTTCAGGAAGTTGAAATCTTTACCAAAGTTCAGCACTACAGCGCATTGTGCTTGGCTGAGTCAAGAAGCGAACGGCATTCAGCTGGACTTGAATGCGAGTTTCCAGTACTGTGGCGAGACATAGAACAGGCGTCCTACCGTCCGAGACGCTTGCTTGTGTATGTATACTGGATACGGATCCAACATAAGGTAGCAGCCTAATGCCACCGAAGCTCGCCTGCCGAGAGTTCCAAGAGAAGACTGCGCGACCAGGACTGAAAGCGAGAGCAGAGACATGCCAACCACCAATTGGAGATCGTGCATGGGAAGATATAGCCTAGCAAAGGCTGCACAGATTGTGTATTTGTATTCTCTAGGGCGGGATTTGGTCGGGACCCGAGTATCACTTTCGAAAGGTTGGAGTTTCGCAGAGTGTCTGCTCTGCCAAGCATTTTGGGTATCAGATTGACAACCGTTTGGGTTTTCGAACGATTATTTTCAATCTAGCTAGCATCATTATAGAAAGGAACAATGGAGATTTAAGCGTCCTGTTCTGGGAGGCTCAGAGCTTGCTCGAGATCTAATCTGCCAGCATGAGTACTGCTCTAGTGCACATACGCAACGTGAGTTTTGACTCTGTCACTTCGGACTTCGTAACGTGACGTACCTATCAGAGACACATGCCCCTAGGTTGGCATCGAGGACTTTTGAAGCTTCCACTGTTGCTTCGAGAAACTGTATCGTCGGCCGCTTGCCCAGTGAGGTTAGCGCACACCGAACACCATGAACGCGCCTAAACACATGCGAGTCGATAGTTAGAACACGCATGCAATCGAGAATAGCAACAATCGCCGGCTCACATGCGAAACGACTTCGATACTGTGAGCATCTAATAGAATCCTCGTCAATGAGTTTGCGCAGTGAACGCTCTCCCAGGTCCATGGTGGCCTATACGCAGTATGCATTGTGCATTGATTGCTAGGGTTGTCAGGCTCGATGGTGTTATCGCTGTCATCACTATGTTTCGATTAGCAGTGACTCCCGAAACGTTTCGATTGTGAATGTAGGCGTGATAACTTATGCATGACTCCTGAGCGTTCTAGAAGCATACATCCTGACAAGCAGCCTCCCGACAGCATCACGCTTCACTGCGCCGGGGAAGCTGGCTCGGCTGCCACGCAAGCAACCCATGAGCCTATTTTGAGCGTTCCGCGTTCAACAGGATTCTCCTCGATATTACACCACCTTGATCCAGAGCCGCAAACTTCTGTCGCCATCACTCCGCCAGTATATTGACATAGTACACCTCCAACGTGGCCCATAGGTATGTGTGTTATCATCACATTGTAACAAATAATAGGTATAGCGATGGCGGCGAAGGTTCAGCTGAAGACAATAGACTTCAAATCTCAGTGTTTGAAGGATGGAAGAGGGTTCCTTGACAGCTGCAGTGCATGGATCTCACATACGGCGCCTGTGAGGTTCCCAACCTCCCAAATGAGCAGCCACGATCTCGAACTAGGCTCCATGGGGAGTTGGTCTTGCTAGAGCGGAGGAGATTAGTCCAGCCCATTTCTTCTTTACCTCCAGTACATGACTGACCACCACAAATCCGCACTGTTAGATGTATGTCCGATCATTCAATCTAGGCCACCTTCAGCAGAGGTTGTGTTCAGTTCATATCAATGAGACGCGGCGTCAGTCACGTATGTAGCAGTATCGACTCTCAAAATACTCGTTGCATTTATTCTGTAGTCGGGTTGGGCTGCGTTGGAAAATTTCACTCTTGCAGCTCCATACCAAGTTGTTGTACCTCATAGCCGCTGATACGTAAATACACCTAAACAAAGTACCGGTTCCAACAGATGCGACCGTGCTCGCTGCTGTCTGGCAAGCTAGACGGTAGAAAGTGGTTTAACTCCTTGGGAAATGCAAGAGAATCGTTGGTGGGTAGCACCACTTCAAACACGCATGTGCACTCTCCCTTGAGAATACTGATTGTGGCCACAAATGTATTGGTAAGTCGTGAACAGTTTGGTATAAGCAGGGAGAGCTAATACTTTGGTTCGTGGCTTAATTGTGGTCAACTGAGCTCTTGTCGAAAATTAAGTTGTCAAGCAGTGAAGTGGACCACCTTAGCGAAAAGCATACTCATTGATAGTTAGGCTTGTGAGCTTGAGGTTTTTGGTAAGATGCCAATAGGTTCCATCTTCCCAACTCCAACATGGCGAACGCCGTCGGGTGTCATCATGTCATCACAACCCATGAGAAAGATTGCTAAGTGTTCCATTGGAGGTAGCGGTTTGGACACCACTAACATGTTTGTCTGGCACGACCGACAATGGATGCACGCAAACATTGCCATCGCAAACTTTCCATAGCAGAGAGCACGGGCGGTGGCCGAAGCAGTGAGGCTCAACAATCATTTCGGATAGCTCAATCCCACACAGAACACACTGTCCTGAAGAGATGGGTTGAAATGATCAACAGGATGTCTCCTGCTCCAAAAGTTAGTCTGACTTTGATCTAGTACTGGTGTGAGTAAGATGGACGCGTTGCGTTTCTGAGGTTGAACACGAGCATTCAACCAACCTAAGGAACACCGTACGCAGACTGCATCTACGAAACGTTCTCAACCATTGTCTACGATAGCAGAGCAGTCGTAACATACCATCAAACATTCGCCAGGAACAGTAGCGATCGCATTTCATGCTTACGAGTGTATGACAGTGTCTGAGAATGGCGTACAATCGTCGAAAATCTGTAGTGGCTTGTTTTCGGTATCACTTGCCCTCAGGCTTAATGATTAAGATGTTGTCGGATTCCCAGTGGAAGTGTGAGCCGCTCGTATCCAGGTGGTCGTCTCAGTCCTCATTCAGCATCCAGCCCTTCATCCTCACCGTAAGTTTCTGCCATGGTAGGTACGACTACATCCCACGTTTCTCCATCACCATCGTTCTGTACAAGCACAGTGTCTTCGTCATCTAGCTCTGTAGTCCCAACAGAGTGATCGGCAGCAGTACTAAATTTGAATGCCACTACACCTCCGTCCTTCAAGCCTAAACTTTCAGGACTGTCCTTTGTGTTTTCTTTGCCCTTGCTTTTGCTCTTCGAAGCCGTTGCCTTCCCTTTGCCTTTGCCAGACACAGGCTCGTCTCCAAAGAAGTCATCATTGTTGGTCTTCTCTAGTGGCTCCCATCCTAGAGACAAATCGCTGACATCGATTGGCCTTGCTAACATGATGGCCTCGGCTGAATCGGGAATCTGAAGACCATTGATGGTCCCATCGGGATGAGATTGTTGGATCGCCTTCAGCAGATCCTCCTTTATTGAGCCCAGTCTTTGCAAAGGCTCGCAGTGAAGGAGAACGGTGCTCCGATGGTTCTTGAAGCGGAGAGTCCAGGTGCGGGCTGAAGGGGTGATAGAAGACATTCTCAAATTATCGGACACCTCGAAGCTCTCAGAAGGGATGACGCGTTGCGTTGTGCTTCCACGCAAGCTTACAAAATCTGCATTATAGATATGTTTGGCGCTTGATGAGTAGGGAATGCTAACCTGGGTAGGTGTAGAATTACGACGCGTATACATGCGCTAAACCCGCTGATATGTGCGCAACGCGTAAAGTTCGTGATGATAATTAGCTCCTGCGGCCAATACCAGGCTTGGCGAAAGTCCTCACTCGCATGACGGTCAATCATCTAACTCTGCTACAACGTGCCCCATTTTCACGGTAATGCTTGACTGGCGTCATAATGTCAGCCATTTTGTCAGAGCATGCGCCGACAGAGGCCTCGTCTGCGTCGTCAATGACAACTATAGACTTCAGCAATCAACGACTTAGCATCCCCTTCGTCCTCCGAATGCCTTTGGCCATGACCGTCGGCTCATTCTCCGGGTTCGCTCTAGGCGCTGCCCATGGAGGTCAGGAAGCGTCTCTTCGATTTCGTGCCGAGAACGCACATCGCCTGCCCAGCAATCAGGCAGGCTGGTATCTCTATCACAAGTCCAAAAACTACAACCGAGCCCTCGGGGCAGTCAAAGAAGGCTTGAGAATGGCTCTCAGACAGGCCGTTTGGGTCGGTGTCTTCTTTGGTATGGAGGAGGGTGTTGACCGCTTCCGAGCTGGAGTGGTAAGGCGCTGGAGGAATAGCAGGGGAAGTGAGAAGGATGTTGTCGGGAGCAATGACTTCTTCAGCTCCCTTCTTGCAGGCCTGGGTACTGCTGGCGCCTTCTCGACATGGAACAGGCTTCCTGTACCCACTGCGGCTCGGGTTGCCAAGCTTGGTGCAAAGGCGGGCCTTGTCTTTGGCCTGGTACAGGATGTGCTTCGGGTTGCCCAAGGCAGAAGAGTTGGATATGTCGAATTCGTCTCAAAACACCTATTTGGCAAACGGGATGTCTCTCCAGCGTCATCAAGTCTAAATACTGACTGAAGAGCCATTTTCGTTTTCGGACGTAGTGATTGCCCTTCACATTCGAATCGAACTATCAGTACAGCTAAGTCTTCCTCACGTGTGACGACAGTGAGTTGCGTTGCAGCAGTGCGCTCTTGCGATTTCTGCTCAAAGCTCAGTAGAGACCTCCGATCGAGACGAAAAGTCCGCTGCTCCACTGTGCTGGCTTCGAGCACACACCAGGACGGAGTATACACAACCTCGTTCTTCAAATAACTTAAGCCACCCGCCCCCTTCGCGGATCGAGGACAAGCTGAGGAATCGAGCTATTTGAGTCTATATAGAACTCACTGGCTTGAATCTCTGGCCCATATACAATGAACAACGGGTCCGGTGCTCTCGGCTGCTCTCACCTTTTCCGATACTTATCGAGAAGACCAGCTCATTGGTGTGCGCGAACATTGCCGCTGTCTCATTACCTATGGGAGATGCAATTGGTATAAAGAGGAAAACAATTTTGGGAGGTACTAAAGCTCCTGAGCAATGGCAGGCTTCTACGCCAGGGCCAGATATGCTAATACCAATATTCAAACATAGTTCAGATCAGGAATTTATCATTTGCCTTATTCAGCTACTCACAGCCGGTGTGTCAGCAATCCTGAAGACATATTTCACAGCACTGGCTGTACCATCCTTAAGCTTTTCAAGCGCTTGTTGGATACCCTCAAGTCCCCCTGGCACGATCTCCTGAGGCTGCGGTTTAAACCACTCTTCTTCCAGGCCGCGAAAGATGTATCTGGAGAAGACGTAGCCTAGATCCTTGTTCTTACCGTGAACATCTCCAACCGAAGTGATACTCTGTTTCACCGTTTCTGGGATTTCAGGGTACCGTCGTCCAGGTAGCACTAAAGTGATCTTGCCTTGCGGTTCGAGAACCTTGCAGATGTTCTGGTAGCTACCCTTCTCACTCACTGCATCGTACGCGTAATGCAGTGTCTGACCCTTGAGTGCATCCTTTATGCCTTGCGCTACTGCTTGGTCGCCATTACGGTAATCAACGATGATGTCGCCTCTGTCGGGGCTGATTAGTTTCTGTACATGTTCCTGTGCTCGACCTGCTACGCAAATCAAAGGATGGATATTGGAGCGTTGGGCGAGTTGAACGGCATACGAGCCCACTGCGCTGCTTGCTCCGTACACGACCAAGGGAATCGGCTCTGCGGCTGGAGACCATGGCTGCGGAAGGTCAAGACGGTCGGCGCCATACAGACCTAACGCCGCCGTCAACGCTGCGAGTGGGATTGCAGCACCCTCTGTATCGTTCCATGTTAGCCTCACGCCATGCCAATAGTTTGGCCACATGCGTCCTTACGCTGAAAGCTGGTGTTTGGTGGCAGGAGGAACGTTGTGTGTGCCCATGCCAGAGCATACTCAGCATAGCTGCCTCCAGGTGCTTGCATCTCATGGAACGCCGCAACGCGGTCGCCAGGCTTGAACTCTGTTACCCCCTCCCCAACCTCATGGACTACTCCACTAATATCGTCTCCCTGGTTGAGGACTTTGCCAGTCCATTCGGGTATTTTCCTGTCATTTATATTAGTTTACTATCCGTCCGAGTAGAGTCACAATCAGTTACGTGAAGAGTACCAATCCTTAGGGTTGCTCCCAGAGAAGACTACTTTGATGAGAAGCTGTGCTTTACCTGGTTTGGGAATAGCTGAGTCCTGGATACGGACTGTTGGTCCCTTGTCTACCACGGCCTCTTTCATTGTTGCTGAACTTCCGAGTTGTCAGGGTTGAAATCCCTGGTAAGGAAGAGTGAGTGTGAGAGGTAATGTAGAGAGCTTACTGAGACCACCTTGAGCGTTATGATGCACGGGAATCGTATATCATGACGCCACGAAGTTCGAAAGGCAGTCGCATTAAGGTTCTCGAGCTTTAGTGGTAAACTTGATGTCATGATTGATGTAACATCCGCTGCAACTTGCACCGACTAGCCAATAACACACAGCAGACTATTACATCGACAGGCGAACATTAAAGCTGTTTGCAAGCATGCAATTAGACGCCTTCAAGATGCAACAACACCAAAGAGTGGAAATTTGTTGAAATTATGTACCCAATTCGAACACTGCATTCAAAAGCTGGTGGGCCCAAATGTCTTTGATTGCCAATACACGAGATGGCAAACACTTCTATCGCGAACAAGGACGTGGTTGACTCTGCATAGATAGTCTTTTCGCGCAGGCAAGACTTTTGAGTGATGAGTGTAATATATGATAGAAGTGAGAAACTGATTCAATCATTGAGTATACACTCGACAGTTTCGTGGTATTTGCGTCGGCCTCAAAAGCAACACAACCCTAACCCATGCAACGCTAAATGTATGCTACGATCCCAATTCACCCACAATAGTATGGCCCAGCTTTAGAAACATCTGCTGGATGCAAAGCAGAAAGAATTGCCTGAAGTAGGCGCTACCTCCAGACTGCCTTTGCACGACCCTTTTCAGCCCCAGGTATCACTGAGCTTACTCTGGCTGTGCGACTGATAGGTATTGCGTCCTTTGGCGTGCCGGTGTTGCCCTCTAGCATCGACCGCCTCACTGCAACAGGGCCTTTGCTTATCGGCGCCGTCCTAGGGCTGAGCACGCTTTTCAATGGGTCCTCTGATTTCTGACTGCCAACCATCCTCCTGGCATGAGAGGCCGTGAACATACCGCTCTCCGGTGGTGGGCTGGTCGATGCGCGAAGGCTGGAGCGGGATGTTGATGGAGAGCGACGGCGATGGGCGAGCGAGTCGCGAGCACGCTGACGATTTGCCGCATTCCCACCCACGGAGGACGTACGCCTCATCTTGATGGCTCCACTGATCTGTGCTGCCGTCTCCTTGTTGGCAGTGAAGGAGTGGTCGGTCTCACTGCCACTGTCGTTGCTGATGTTGCTTATTTGACTATTCTCTCCTTCGGCTGCTGGAGACATCTGGCGTTTGACGCGGGTGATATCCGAGTCTTGATGTGCTGCATTGACCTGGATTTCGCGTAAGGGTGAGACATCAGTCTTCGGTAGATTTTCTACCCCTGTGGACTCTGATGGTGGCGGCGACACAGAACCAGATTGTCGTGACTTTTGCAGAAAGCCAGTTGCAAAGCGCCCAGGACCTGCTCTACGGACCTCGGATAGGCCAACACTCTTGGGAATAGGTGCAGCTGATATGGGCGAGCTGTTTAGCTGATCTTCGTCTTGAGGTGCAACATTGTCCATGGATGCTTCACCCGTGTGTAAAGGAGATTCTGTTTGCTTGATGGGTGAGAACCTTACTGGTTCAGGTGTCTTCTGGAATTCCACCAGGCTGCCACCCTCACCATCATCATCCCGCCACCTCACCGCCCGCTTCTTCGTTGGTGACTTCTTGCGAGGTGTGCCGGCAGCCATCTTCCTAGCGACTCCTAGCTTGACCTTTCTCTTAGGGCTGCCGAGTCTGAGAGGGCTCGATGGCTGGACAGGAGCACTGTCCGTGGCCTCAGCCACTTCCTCCTGTATATGTGGCGGTAGGGCAGATGGCCCAACTCCAACGATAGAGGACCGGATCTTCGCCTTCATTGGCGATGGCCCGAGGACGGAACTACGTTGCTTTCGCTTCCTAGCGCTCGGTACGGCGTCTTCTATTCTGAGACTGCCGTCCGGTTTGATGACCTGACTGACAGCCTCTGCACATGACTTCAGTAGCTTTCCGAGGATGTCCCGCGCAGCTTGTACCGCGTCTGCTTCGCTCATGGTGAAGATTTGGTTAAGTATCGCAATCGTCTCGAAATGAGCAGCGATCAAAATATTCTGTAGAGCTGATTCTGAAGATTTCTCCTGCTCTAGCACGGCTATGTGCATGTCGAGCTCAGCCCTGCCCTTCAAAAGCTCGCACTCTTTTGCAAGGCCAACCTCTTCGCTCGAGTCTGCGACCATACCTTCCAATGCTTGCAGATTCCGCACACCGTCATGGAGAGCGGTGTCGACTGCTCGGCTCCAATTGTTTTTCGACAAGCGCTGGTGCAAGTGTTGTCTTGAGCCTTCCAGCTCGACCAGAATTCCTTGCGCTGTTTTCCGCATTGCTGTGAGCGATTTGGGAGCCTCCTCTTCGGACCTTACGTCGCAGATCTGGTCAAAGGCACCAATCCAGCCTGAGATTGCTCCGATGCGCTTTTCGACCTGGCGCAACCTCCGCATGTTCTGCGTCCTCTCTTCCCTCTCACTCCTAGAGTGCTCGTACGCTACCCGAATCCGCTGCAAGCCTTCCTGTGCGATCTCACGCTTCTTCTGCTCGGTCTTGCGGAACTTTCCGAAGGCGATCTCTTCAAAGTCCTTCTGCATCCTCGTTAACTCGTTGATGCGGTTCATCTGCTCATCAATCTTCTTCAGATAGTCCTTGACATGGCGGTCGACGTTGTAGACGTTCCGCACGCTCTTGGTCTGGATATTCTTTGCTCGGTTTGCGTATCGAAGGGTGTTCTGGGTCTCGTCAAAATGCTGTGACGAAGGTGACACGCAGACAATCATGACTGTCCTACAGTTGCCACCAAGCGAGAACTTTAGCAGACGGGTGAGCTTCGAATTCCTGTACGGCACATGATTCTTCTTCCGAGGATCGCAGAGTGCATTGATACAGCTGCCGAGGGCAAGCAAGGACTTGTTGATGTTCGCACCTTCCAGTAGGCGCTCCCCTCTGTTCTTGGTGGCCGATGCCCTCTCAGACCCAGCCAAGTCGATTATGCTGAGGGTTGCCATCGTCACAGGCTCATTGGTGCTGGCGTTACGGTCCTTAAGGCTGACGTTTATCTGTAAGACGGCATGTGATCGCGACGAAGTTGCATTTGCCTCAGTGGGAGACTGAGTGCGTGCCGAGTTACCACGAATGACCATATCCATGACCTCTTGCACGTTCTGTGGGTTGTGGCTTGATAGCCCCGCTACAGACACCGTCTGGTTTGCGTCTTCACGCAGCATGAGTCCCTGCTTCCCACCAGCACCAGGGCTGAGCAGATCGCGGATAGTCTCGTTGTAAATCTCAAGGTAGGAGAGGGTGACCTCCGACTCCTTCTCACCCTGCACATCGTCCACCTTCTCGAACAGCTCCTGCATGGTAAGAAAGATGATACCAGGTTGCTGTGATGTCCCTGTGATAGTGTGCGTCTTGCCGCAGCCGGTGGCGCCATATGCGAACACCGTGGCATTGTAGCCGTCGAGTACGCTGTCGAGGAGGTTCCTAGTGGTTGCTTCGTACACATCGCCCTGGGTGGTGTTCTCGTCGAATACACGGTCGAAGGCGAAGGTCTGGTCTTTCGTTCGCCTTCCCGATGGCATCAATGATCGGGAGAACCTCTGAACTGGCGAATCCTCCGGTGGGTCGAACACAAGGCACTTGTCATCCATGACCTTGATCACGTTCCTGATACCCTTGGCACCCAGCTTTGGGGCGGATGGGACACCAGCCAGCGAGCCATCCCCGAGGAACAACGGTGCCTCATCACTCTTTGCAAGCTGAGCAGCTTCTCGGATCGTGAAAGGGCGGACTCGGACGGTGACGTTGATGCTTGACGAGCGATCTAGCGCAGCTGTAGAGGCCATGGTGAGGCAAGCCTCTCTCTCACGCGGGTGGGTGCAAGTCAAAGCTGAGATGGTCTGGGAACCTGTAAGGAAGATGTAGAATCTAACGGATGCTGCGCTGCAGTTCCAAAGGGCTAGGCATGAGTCGTTATAGGTAAAGACAGGAATGTAGAGGCTAGAAGGTCCTGTATTGGCTGCACAGTGCTGTATAAAACATGAAAGTGGCGCTTGGGGGGTCTTGATATCACTCGGCAGTCTTATTATTATGATTATTATGATGATTATTATTGCTCTGTGCTTCAACCTTCCGAAGATGCGGTGTTTCGTACCCCAGGCGGTAAACAGTGCCCCCCGTTGCTGGGGACAACCGCACAGCTTGGCATGAACATACTTGCCTTAGGCCACAACCCATGCGATTTGCAGTCGTGTACCACAGGCATATGATCGACGTGGCCATGATGTTACCAATTGAGGACGGCGATATAGCTGTCTCTGCGGATGTACATTGCGCGTAGCTACGCTGGTGTTGTCCGAGATTATGTTGATAGTAAATGGCCAGTTGCGCTACATACAAGTAATGTTGGATGGTAAGCTAGATGTCGTCCTGGCGATCGTCATAATCATATCACGTTCCTTCGCGGCCATACATGAAGGCGTTGCCTCGCCCAGCGTGGGCTCCTCCCCCCCCAAATGATCTATGACATGCTTGACGCCGTAGAGTCCCTTGCTGAGACAAACCCTAAATAATGCCTATGCCTGAACATAAGAGAAACGAGAGAACTACCTGCCTACTCTCCATGTCCCGTCAGCTACGGTCCCAAAGTGGATCAGCGGTTGGTGATGGCGCTCCTTAAACGCGTTGACCTTGCGCACGCCACCTCGGTCGAGCCATGAACGCAGGTTCTTGCATTGGCTTACATCGAACACCTCGAGGTGTCGGCAGCCTTCCACGATTGACTCGGTGCCCTGACCAGTCACTCTAACGCAGCCTCTTACGCTGAGATAACGCAGCTCCAGCAGGTGCAGCCCAATGCACCTTAGACTGTTGTCGGACACAGCGCTGCCACAGAAGGCCATATTAAGGCTCCTCAGGTTGGGGAGTCCGAGCGACAGCACTTCGGTTGCCGTATCACTGAGGGCGCAGCAGAATGATAGATCCAGGTGCTGAAGCCCTCTACAGCCCCCGACGATTCCGACAATCGCTTGGTCAGATAGATAGGTACAGTCTGCAAGCACCAGCCTATTCAGACGAGTGAACTTCTGATGGCTCCAGCTGTGGAACCCTGCGTCAGAGATGCTCGTGCACCTGGTAAGGTCAAGTGACTCGAGCCGGTCGGCAGCGTGCACTGCAATGTGCGCCATGCTTCGGTCCTGAACATGCTTGCAGTACGAGAGGGTCAGCTTCCTTAGCAGTGGTGCGCCGATGACAGTGCCGGGAATCGGTTGCTCTGCCTGTACAGCCAGATTTGCTGAACTGGCCCCTCTCTTCAGGTTCGGCCGCTTGCCGTTGACTGGAGCAGGTGGTGGCAATTTGTCCTTGGGTCCTGGATTCTCAGGCACGACCCAACCGACAACTCTTGCTAGCAGGTTGTCGCCCACCTTGCGACAGTTGCTCAGGTCAATCTCCTCCAGTGCTTTGGCTCTCTCTACTAGACTCAGCACAGCTGGCCCGCTTACATCCCAGACGCTCTTCATCTTCCAGGTACGGGCGCCTTCGCCACAGACTTCTACCAGATACTTGAATCCTTCATCTGTAATGTGGAAGCAGTTGCTCATGTCGATTTCCTTAGGCCGAGAACCAACAAAAGGCACGACAATGTCCCTAAGCACTTCATCCGTGATATGCTTGTTATGCAGTGAGAGATTCAGGGAGTGCATCAGTTCAGGTGATGTGGTGAGTAGGTTCATCCAGTGCAGACTTACGAGCCGTAAACGCATGAGCTCGGGTAATGTGAGGAACTGGAAGATCCTTGTCAGTATTTGATCCGGGACTTTACCCTTGCCTTGATTGCTCGGCCGACGATCCACACTGGGACGTCTGGTGGTGGCAGGCGATAAGTGTGAAGGCGACGTCGGGGTCGATGCAGCTGAAGAGTTGCGTGACATGCTTTTAGGGCGCAGGGGACTACTGGTGAGGAATTTGGACGAGGCTGGACTTGGAGCGCGTCCGTCATCGCTGCCGATGGAGAGACTCAAAGGCTCATGGGCATCATCACCCGGGAGCGGCGGAGCCAATGATGATCGCCGAGATTTGGTGCGCAGGTTGTCCAGCGAAGCAGAGAAGAACGGATCCGGGTCTATGGGTTCCATCTGCTGCGGGCTTGAAAGTGGCTGTGTATCATCGTCAGGAGTGTCGAACTTGACTGTGGGAAGAGTGATACTCCATTCTCGAGCGCCTTCCTGACGTCCGAAAGCACTGCCACCGTGGCCAGCAGTCGGCGTCCTGGGTGTGCTGTTGGTGTCATCATCCTCCGCGTCGGTCATGACGACATCGTCGTCGTCGTTGTCGGTCTTAGCAGCCTCAAGACGCCGTTTGGCTTCACTCTCAACCTGCTGGCGTAGTTCGAAGGAACAACGTCTCCAAAGCTCATCCAAGACCTCGCCGTTGATCAGTAGGCATTCCACCGCGTCAACACTACGAACAGTCGCAGTCCGTCTGGGTGCGAGACTTAGGCTGGTGACCTCGCCGAAGTATTGGCCAGTCTTCAAACGTGCTCGTACGCGCTGTCTGGGCTGGGCATCACCATGTACGTCCGAATGGGTCTCGGAAGAGCCACGCCTGCTGTCTGGTGCTGTCGTCAATACCTCCACCTCGCCTTTTATGATGAAGTAGACATCACGCCCGGTGCTCCCTTGAGCCAAGATCTCTGTGAATGGTGCGAAAGTGATTGGCTGTGCGTTTGTGCCTAGGAAATGGAGGATATCGTTCGGTAAGCTGGAGAAGAGCGGCAGCTCCTTCAGCAACTGGCGGACAGTCAGAGGGGTGGAATCCAGGGTGCTACCAGCAGCAAGCTCAGCAAGACCTGGGCTTGGCGACTTCCTTCTCTTGTTGCTAATAATGGCATCGCCTTCGGCGAGAGAGCCCGCGTCGCCCATTTCGACGTCACCGGCAGCCCAGTCTCTCGAGCGCTTTCTCGGAGCTATAGGTGGTCTCACGATGACGCCATGCCGATCTGTAGTAGCAGCCGATGAACAAGACAGCTTCCTTTGCTTCTTCTTGCTCTCAAGGATGGCCAGTCGCTCCAGCGCCTCCTCACGAATGGTGCTTTCGACATGCGGATAAGTGGGCAGCTCTTTCTGGAGGTCCTCCTTGTTCAGACGCACGGCCAGGCTGCGTGTGCTGGCGACGATGCTAGCAGTACGCGGGATATCCATGAGAATGCCGATCTCGCCGAAGAAGCTGCCAGGCTTGAGCTCGGCGTATGTGCTCTCGCCATCTCTGCTCGTGACCCTGACGCTGCCTCTGACCAGCCAGTACATCGCCCTTGCATCTTCGCCTTCTCTTATGATCTCCTGGCTCGGTTGGTATACGGACGGGCGCAGGCTCTTGCCAATGCTCAAGAGGAATGATTCCGGTGCGGACTGGAAGAGCGGGAAGGCCTTCAGCCGGTCAAGCAGCTCGAGAGGAAGGCCAGCGATGGTGCTGGAGCCTAGAGGTGAGGATTTGACAGGGCGGCTCGGGTTGACTGAGTTGTCGAAGCTGTGGAGCAGAGACAACGCGTCATCCTTGCCGCCGTTGCGACTAGCGGCCTGGGCTGTACGGTACTGTTGGCGACGAGACATGTCTCGGTGGGAGGAGACGCGTGCGGCGTGGGACAAACGGGCCAAGGTGCTTCGCCGCCAGACTCAGACGTCGCGGGCTGAGATTGCGGAGGTATTGGAAGTGGGCACTGTGTATGTCGTAGGGTGTCGGGGCTGTGGACTGCAAGTGATGGATGGCCAGCAGCGCTGCAACGGCAACGAGCGGCGGCCGCTGTAACCGGCGTCTGTGACCTATTGGACCGCGCAGGCCAGCGGATGACGGCTGGCGGTGAAGTGTCCCAGTTGGCAAAGATTGGCCTTGACCATCTCACATGCTCGTCGACAAGTGCCGTGAGGGGAATTGGCAGCAGGAGAATTGGGGCCGTGAAAACAGCGATGGGGCCACTGCCAAGCTACAACAATTGCAACACAACGCAGCAGTCAGGACAGGACAGGACAGCTGCCTCGTGGGTGAGAGGGGCGAGAGACGAGTGGGACGTGACTGGGATCAGACCCAGATGCGTTTTCCGCAGGGGGCCGCAAGCAAGGATGGAACGACAATGTTGCGATAACAACACCGGCGATGGTAGAAGAAAGCTACGTTACGGGGGGTGCACCGAGATAGGTATGCATCAGTAGTGATGATGTGAGGTGAGCGTTCGCAGCAGCAGCAGCAAGCAGCAAGCAGCAAGCAGCTGGGCAGTAAGTCGGCTGTGGTGGGGTAGTGGCAGCCAGTGCTGTGCTGTGCTGTGCTGTGCTGTGCTGTGCTGTGCTGTACCGGCGGTAGTCCCGCGCCAGAGGATCATCACCATAGATCCATGCGGCACGAGCGCACTGGGTCTCGCCGTGTTCTGTCATGAGGGGTGTTCTGCACATCCGGAGTGGGATTGGAGGGCAGTGGGACGATTTGTGAGACAGCCATGCCGCAGCAGGGAGACACCGTGGAGCAATTGAGTTCATCGGACATACACGCACGCGACACATTACATGCCATGACATTACATTACATTACATTACATTACATTACATAGTATAGTGCCACCGTGGCTGTAGGCAGGGGCCTCAGGGAACGACATCCACCGTCGTCACTGCATCGAAGGCAGAGCAATGGCCATTTACCGCACGGCTCCGCTACAGAAGCACCAGCTACAGCTTCCCCAGCCAATGATCATCGGCTTAGACACGGCAACGGGCGGCAAGAGCTATGCGGGAGAGGAACGGGAGGACGGGAAGACGGGAGGGAGGGAGGGCGGCAAGGCGGGAGAGGGTGGGCTGGGCTAGGTTGGGCTAGGCTGTGCGGCAAGAGAAGAAGTTTGGTTCGGTTCGGCTCTGCTCAGTTCTGTTTTGCCCGCGCTTGGCACTGGCTCTGGCTGTGGCTCCATCATCATTGCCACATAGGTATGCCGGTGGTCCTGTCTGCATTCTACACACATCTGGTTGTGGAGGAGTGGTCGGGCATGGCAATTAGGCGTGGTGTGGCACGCTGTGGTCGGAGCGGTCAGGTGCTGTCTCGAGTTGCATCATCTAGTCTTTGACACTGAACATAGCGTGCCTCCTTTCGTAAGAGTCCGTGGGGGCACGCTGGGTGTGTGCAGTCTCTGAGCCGTCCTAGCGATAGCCTGTGATGCAGTCTACGGGTCACGTTTTGGTGCCGGAGGTGAGGCAGATGGATGGTGAGGTTTTGCATAATCGATGCGCTTGAGGCGGCCATAGTCACATTCGCAATTGCCTTCAGCAGACGCTGCCAAATCCGGTTTCGAGCATCGGTCCATGTAGTTATCTGTAGTAGCACACCCGGGTGTCACTAGTCCCACTACAAGACCAAGTTGTAGAAACACCCATTTCCATCCTCCACCAGGTGTCGCGCTGGCACGCAAGCAGACGCCCGCACCGCCTCGACGGCTCGCCGCGCAGATCCCTGAGGCTTGATGCCAGTGAGCAGATCTATGTACGCGGTGAAGGCACAACAGGCCGCATCATGAGAACAGCCCTGATCTTCTGTGGCTATCTGGCATGCGACATGTGGTGACACCTCGTTGCGATGGTGAGTGCGCAAATGCGACACCTTCCTTGCTCTCCTAGAGTCGTCGCGTCCTGGGGACGTTCATCCTGTATGCCATGACGCTGTCCATGCCTAAGCCAGATGCCCTCTACAAGTTCCAGGTACGATAGGGTCTTGTAGCCTGTGTGTTTAGAACTGGGTGAAAAATCCTCATTTGCTACTGCCAAGCACTGCTTTATTCTTAGCAGCGTCTTTCTTCCCTCCACGCAAAATCTCCAGGTGGCCGGCCTTCTGCGCAAGGCTCTTTTCGGTTACAGCGGTGAGCCCGGACGAGTGTTTCTTCTGCATCTGCTTCTGCTTGACCAGCGTCGCCTTCTTCGGCTTGATCACGCGTGTGCCAATCTGCTTTCGTTGCGAGCTGGAGAGATTGTCAGTGTCTGGTATTTTGTCGTCCACGATGGAGACTGAAAGACTAACGGTTTCTGCTGCACCTTCTTTTTTGCCTTCAGTTCACCTTGGGCCATGATGGAAGCGTGTGTTGAGTCGTATGTTGGGCGACGGTCATGAGTGGTGTAGTCAGACCGACTTCTCCAAGGTAAAGCCTTTGCACATAACCTTCAGGCTGGCTTGACTGATCCAGATCTGGATCCAGATCCAATCGAGTTGCCTCAATCTTATCTAAGCGAGATCTAGTTGGTCGATAGATGCCACGATAACGATAGTGGATCTTATCGGTGGGCACGTGCGCATGCTTGCAAGATACAGCCCTGAGCACCGGATTCAACATAGGATGTCGCAGCAACAGGACGTACCTACTGTCACTGTTTGAAGGAGGAAGAAACCCATTCTCGAGGCCGAGAGAAGATGCAACGATCTGTCATCCAGGACGCGCATATTCCAGGTCTCCGAGAACAATGCGCACAGGCGTCTTCCCAAGTCCGATGATTGGCCCCTTACGCAGAGTGATGATTAATGACCCCATTAAGGAGTGCTGCCAATCCTGGGTGGCCTTTCCTGTCCTGTGAACTGCAAACGCCGCCGCCAGCGAACCCCCATAGCAGCCTCTCTCGTCACAACTCACACGCAGTCTATGCAAATTCCTTTGCGCTTGCAGTAATGAGCCTTTGAAGGATCCTAGCGCATCACTTCACACTGCAGATGAGTAGGGTGGCATAGCATCCATGCTTCTAGACCCCTCTTCCACCGGTCTGTAGAGTACAACCTTCGACAAACCCCTCATTCACTGGCCCGCTACTGCCATAATGCCTTCGGTGCAGGACACGCACAGTGACGCTACTGGCGCCAACGAAGACGCGGCTGATAATGGGCCAGGCGACGGCCGTCAGCAGGGGAACGGTGTCGATGCGCACGATCGGACAGGGTCGATAGTATCCAACAATGCAGCTGCTTCCTCCATGCTCTCCAGCGAATCCCCTTCGACATTTCCCAACAACCTCTCTTCCACTGCTGCTCCACCAAGGCCTCAGGTTGACGCGCACGGCCGCACCCTCAACCCTCGCAGCTGCGTCACCTGTAGGAAGCGAAAGGTCAAATGCGACAAGATACATCCATGCAGCAATTGCGCCCGCGCACACATCGACTGCATCTTCCCAGCGCCAGGCCGTGCTCCTCGGAAGGTGAGGAAGCTAGCCGAGGGTGGGAGGGATAAGGAGTTGCTGGACCGTCTGAGAAGGCTCGAGGGTGTCGTGAAGAACATGGGGGTGGAAGTGCCTGAACGGGAAAAGTTGGTGAGCGAGTTGCAGCAAGGAAGGGAGCTTACGGGCGCGGCTGGGTCGCCCGAGAGTGTGAACGTCGCAAACAACACCGCTGGTTCTACAGACTCGCCGCCACCAATCACCAATGGCAGCGTCAATGGCCAAGGCATGGGACGGCCACAGTGGACCCAACGACACCAGTCGCCCGCCCAAGACGACGAGGAATTCCTGCAGAAGACACGTTGGGTTGAAGAAACTACCAAGGGTAGGTTCGAGAATAGATTCGGGAGATTGGTCATCAACGAAGGCAAGAGCAGATACATCAACAATTCCTTCTGGGCCAATTTGTCGAACGAAGTCGAAGATCTCAAAGGCATCCTCAATCAATCGGATGAAGATAGTGATGACGAATCGCCTGGTCAGAACGCCAATGTCGCTGGGGCTCATCAAGGCTTCGTCTTTGGCTTCGCCAGCCAAAACGTCGATCTGCTAAGCTTGCATCCTTTACCAAACCAAATTGGCTTGTATTGGAACATGTTCAAGGAGAATGTCGACCCGCTTGTCAAGGTCCTACATATGCCTTCAATCGAACCGACAGTGCTCAGCGCTGCTTCCCACCTGAACAACCTCAGTAAGGGCTTCGAGGCCATACTCTTTGCCATCTACTATGGCGTGACGACATCCCTGACCCCTCCGGACTGTATGTCGAAGCTGGGAGAAGATCGCGCTGTGCTGCTTTCCCGATATCGCTTTGCCATGGAGCAAGCCCTGGCACGCGCAAACTTCCTTATTTCGGAGGAGATTGTGGTACTGCAGGCATTTGTCATCTACCTGATGTGTCTACGTCGTAACAGCGACGCCCGCGTCATCTGGACGCTGACTGGGCTTGTTGTGAGGATAGCTCAAACGATGGGCATTCACCGAGATGGGACTCACTTCGGCCTGACTCCCTTTGAGGTGGAGATGCGACGACGCCTCTGGTGGCAGGTGTGCATCCTCGACACGCGTGCTTCAGAGGACCATGGGTGCGATCCGACGATCATCGAACAAGCTTTTGATACAAAGATGCCGCTTAACATCAACGATGTTGACATCCTGCCGAATTCAAAAGGATTCCCTCCCGAAAGGGTTGGGTGCACAGATATTTCCTTTTGCTTGATCCGCTTCGAGGTCGCAAACACGTTCAGAAGAATCAACTACATCCCTCCGGGTCCCCCACAAGCATGTGGCAATTTCTTCGCTTCCGTCACACTGGAGGACAAGGAGAAATGGATTACGGAATGCCACCAGAGACTTGAGGATCGTTATTTGAAGCATTGTGACATGACTGTCCCACTTTTCTGGGTGACGGCTACCGTCGCACGACTGATGATGAGCAAGATGTGGCTGATGGTATACCATCCATTCCAACGCCAGGATGGTGGTGCGTCACTCTCAGAGAGCGTAAAGGAGAAGCTTTTCATCACTTCGCTCGAAAACATCGAGTATTCCATCTTACTAGAGACCGAGGGGCGTACCATGAAGTGGGGCTGGCTCTTCCGGACTTACATGCAATGGCACGCACTTGCGTTCATGCTCAGTGAGCTCTGCCACCGCACCACTGGTGAGCTAGTCGAGCGCGCTTGGGTTGCCGTCGAGAAGACTCGCGACGGACGTTGGGGTGAGCACGTTACCGATGAAAGCAAGGCTGGCCACCTCTGGCGACCTTTGAGGAAGCTTTACCGCAAGGCCAAAGAAGCTCGATATCGAGGGCTGCAAGACGAGCATAGGCATTTACAGCAACAACCCACAAGGACATACAGCCCAAACCTAAACCCGATGTTTGGGCATCCTCGTCGGCCTCAAATGGTTCGTGCCCCTCTATCTTCTGCACAGCTACAAAGATTTTACGATGGGCCGTCATTTGGCGTACAACCACTAGACACACATGAACTGATGAAGTCCCCAAAGCTCAGCGAGACCACAGTCGACGAAGACCAGATGGAAGTGACCAACATGCCGGCATTGCAGCCGACCAAGAGCCAGGAGCAGGAGTGGAAGAACACTATAGGCGGTGGCCTTGCCAATGCTACAATTTTTGGCAATGCTGCCCAAAGCGGTTATGGTTCGCACATCAACTGGGGCACAGCTGGCTCGTCGAGATCACTACCTCGATGGGGCTCTAGTTTTGTTGGTGGCAACAGCCCTGGTGGTGGCACCATAGATTTCTCTTACATCCCATCTGGAGACGAAGTCGCCACCCACGGGCGTGCCAATAGTCTGGCAGTCCCTAATCAACAGCAGCTAGCTGATTTCAACGCCTCGCTGGGCTCGGGTGGCAGCTTGCCTCCAAACCCAGCGTTTCGCGCGGACTCCATAGACTCACGCAATCTGGATAGCATCATGGATACATCCACTGAGGACTTGAACTGGGAAAACTGGGATCATCTGGTGCGGCAGTTTGGAATGGACATTGACAAGGCTGGCGAGAGTATACCCAACAACCCCTGGTCAGGTCCCGATTCGAGCAGTGAAATGAGAAACGACGGCGCAAGCTTGCGATTTAACACGAACTTGGGTGGGGGTGACTGGTTCTGATTGACGATCTCACGCTGAACGAACGGTCCTTCGGGTCCCAGTGATTCGCCAAGCACATGTCCACTTGTTACCTCAAAACACTCAAGGCCATCCGATGATTTGCAGTTGCGAGATAGACATGAAGTAATGATCTAAATTGGATAGATGGACACGAACCCACATATCGCGGCAATTTAGCCTGCATGATTACATTAGATCACATGCCTGGTTAGATATCAGCTTCAGAAGTATGATGCAGTCACTCCGTGGACTACAACTTTGGTAAGATTGCCTTCTACGTTGACATACGTTGCAAACATGGCATAGAGCGCGTAATACCTGCGTAGTGTGCGAAGAGTCACTATGCTCCGAAAGAAAGTCCCCGGCCAAGGCTTGGAACCTCCGCGCTGGACGTCTTGGACAATTTCCAAGAGTCTTGAGGGAGGAGCTATTAGACGCAATCTGATTGGAAAGAACTCGCTTTAGTATGACTTACCAAGACCATATATCTTGGGATCTGTTCCATTGCAAGAAAGTGGCGCACTGTGGCCCATTCATGTTGCTAGCAGTGCCCGCTTCTCCATGTATGTACCAACTACGCAGTCAGCAGTGGATCTTCATCTCCATCCTTTCACGAACAGTGATGCACGTAGTGGGATCAGTTTGCGGGACAAACGGGCCTCGTGTCAGGGCAAGGTAGTGAAGGGCCGACTGCCCATTTGACTTGACCTCGAACAGGCAGAAGCTGTCGTTATAATAAGTCGGTGGGGTTTGTTTTTCATCTTCGTCCATTCTGACCTCAGCTTCAGACCCGACCTAAGATATCAAGACTCGCCATGTTTTCTCAGAGTAGCGGCAAGCCTTTCTTTGGCCTTAAAGGTGGATGGCTTACGTTCTGGGTAGGCCACCCTAAGCATGTGCTGTGGGGTCCTGGGAGACACTATACTGACAACAAGCCTCTTTAGGTGACGGTGGCATGTGCCACTGACATGACGCTCTTCGGGTTCGAGCGCTCTGTATCCGTACGACTTGCCGACGCTGTCTAACCTTGCGCACAGATACGACCAGGGCGTTTTCTCAGGCACTGTAGTGACTGAAGACTTCCTTGTCCAGCATGGCATCCTTGGCAAGCCAAAGATAATCTCTACTGTCACGGCTATCTATGAGTAAGTATCTCAAGAGCCAAACCATAGCAGCAGGTTCGATTGCAGGAGCCCTCAGCTAAAATTCAGTAGCATCGGATGTTTCTTCGGAGCTTTGTTAGTTGTGGCAGTGGGAGATAAGCTCGGCCGCAAGAAATGCGTCCTGGTGGGTACTACGATCATGGCTATAGGCGCAGCGCTACAAACCACCAGCTACTCTCTAGCCCAGATGTTCGTTGGCCGCATCGTGGCTGGTGTAGGTAATGGCATCAACACCGCCACTGCACCCGTCTGGCAGTCAGACTCATCCAAGACAAGTTGGCGAGGCAAACTGATTGTCATTGAGATGGTCATGAACATCTTTGGGTTCATGATGGTAGGTGTATACCCTTGGTCCTTTCGCTTTCGGCCTCATTCTCTAACGAGCATCAAATTCAGGTCAATTGGATCAATTATGGCCTGAGCTTTGTTGGTGGTCCCATCGCCTGGAGGGTTCCGCTCGCTCTACAATTCTTGTTCATCATCATCCTCTATGCCACGGTGCCTTGGCTTCCAGAGTCTCCGCGTTGGCTCATCTTCCAAGGCCGAGATGAAGAGGCAACAGTGATTATAGCTCTACTCGAAGACAAGGATCCGATGGATCCATGGATTGTGACTCAAGTCGAAGACATCAAGTGGGCTGTGGACTATGAGCGCAAGAATAGCGTTAGCTGGGCCGATCTTCTTCGAGGCCGAACTGAGGGAAAGGGCGGTACGGCTACGCTGCGCCGGATCTTCTTGGGAATGGGATCCCAAGCAATGCAGCAGTTTTCTGGCATCAACGTGACTTCATACTATCTGCCAACCGTGTTGATCGAATCCGTCGGGTTGACAAACCAGATGGCACGACTATTGACTGCATGCAATGGTGTCAGCTACCTTGTATTTGCTTCATTTGCCGTCTTCTTCATAGAGAGATGGGGCCGGCGGAAGCTCATGATGGGCGGCGCTGCGGGACAAGCGTTCTGTTACATCTTCATTACTGTTTGTCTCTCTCAGGCCGCACGGTATGAAGCTAGCGGAGACCCCATCACCCAAGAACGATGGGCCAGCGCTAGCATTGCCTTCTTCTTCTTGTATTATGTCTTCTTCGGATTCGGATGGCAAGGAGTGCCGTGGCTCTATCCGGTGAGTTGCCCTTGTTCAGGACTTACTTTGTCAATGCGCTTTTTCTGACCACATCTTAGGCCGAGATCAACTCCTTGGCTATGAGGGCGAAGGGTGCAGGCCTTGGGGTCGCCACGAATTGGATCGTGAACGTAAGTCAATTCATTTGATACGGGACTAGATCATTGTGGTTGACGTATCAATAGTTTCTAGTGGTTGAGATCACACCTCCAGGGATCGCCTCACTTGCATGGAAGTTCTATATCATATGGGCGGTTTTCAACACCGCTTTTGTACCCCTGGTATATCTCTTCTATCCAGAAACCGCGGGCAGAAACCTTGAAGACGTCGATCGCTACTTCAAGGAGAATCCTGATAGGATATTGGTGTTCCGTGATAAAGAAGCCACGAGCAGCAAGCGCCCTGCTGCTTACGAGGAGCAGGAACAAGCTGCTTATCGACGTAATTCATCTGTCGCAACAGAGAGGCATGCGAGTTGGCTGGAGAAGCATCAGATGGAGGAAGCCGTTCGGCATACGGATATGTAAAGACTGGCATGGTTCTCGCCTGCTGTCCATTAGAGTGCTGTCCATCTCCAATTCAGTAGAATGAACTATCTGAGTTATATGCGCTAATTGCTTATTAGCATTGCCAGACAGAGGATCGATTCGTGATTGGCAGTAGACATTGCTAGCGGAATGTCGAGACGGACTCCATCACTACATTGCCCCTGTACTAGTTATCACGTTCAAGAGCAACACGAGGCCGGCGACTTGACAGGACTACTCATCCTGAGATACGTTCTGGCATTGGTAAACACATGCGAGAAATACTGAAAGATAGTTCTTAGTTGGGGGAGATCAGCTGCTCTCTGTCATGGGGAATGCGCACCCCCGCTCCAATCACTCCGCAACGGCTCTGCATAAGCGTGTATGCAATGTAACCTTCCGAGATGATCATTGGCCCTTCGACTTACTGAGTGCTTTGTGTTTGTGTTGCTATCCCTTGCACTGTCTATACTATTTAGCTATTTGCACAGATATTGTCTAACAGATCTCTTGCTAGCAATCGCAAACTCCCTTTGCCTTCAACGGTAGGTGTTGGTGGTCTTGTCCGCCGTTGGTGACGTGCAGTAAGTTGTATCTCCGAGACGACCGATTTCACCACATCTGATTCTTGGGGTTTTATGACGCAGGAGAAGTCGCGTGAGCACCCTGTCGCTGCAGCCCCTAAGCTTTGATATCGCGTCAAGACTTGAAATGTCTCTCTTCGCCACGCGCATAGCTGCCTTGTGGCAGGCCGTATTGGCACCTTCAGTAAGCCAGTCCTTCTCTACCTAAGTCTCCATCTTTTTCTTATACGATATAGTCCACGTTCTCAGAAACCAGATTTGGCCGACCAACGTCTGCCACTGCCTCGCTCTCTGGAGTTGCAACCGGTCTGTCGCCTGTAACAACGACTGCACTTCCAGACTCTAAAACTCCGCAAGATCATTGGGTGCCCGATAGATACGATCCTTTCGTATGTGCGTATCTCGGAGAGAACGACTGTTGGCAACCATCAGAGCCAAGCGATGGACCGCCTTACAATCACGATGGTAATTGGCCGTACCGCTCCAGAATCTGCACTGTCGAAGCAAGTAACGATCCAAATGGTGACGATACGCCTTCGATCCTGAAAGCCTTTGACGACTGCAGACGAGATGGCCACATCATCTTCGAGAACACGACTTACTATGTCCGTAGTGTGATGAATACCACTGGACTTCAAGATGTCGACGTCGAGATCCGAGGTACGCTCCTGTGGAGCACCGACATTGAATATTGGCTGGCCAACTCATTGCCTGTGGGCTTTCAAAACCAAACCTCAGCATGGCACTTTGGTGGAGAGAACATTCACCTCTATGGCCATGGATATGGTACACTGCATGGGAATGGGCAGGTTTGGGTATGTATGTAATGTCTCTGCTATGACTATGCATGCTAATCTAACCTTTTACCAAGTATGATTTCAACCAGGGAGAATCGAATCGCCACGGGCGGCCTCATGCAATCACCATCTTGAACACCAAGAACTCGGTCATTGAAGGACTGCAATTCTTAAAAAGCCAAATGTGGACTATGACAGTAGCTCGGTCGGAAAAAGTCCTACTGCAAGACATATGTATGATAACAGAGCACCAACTATTGAAAGTCTTTACCTGGCTGACTCGCTTATGATGTAGACGTCAACAACACTTCAGAGGCTGGCCGAGGTGACATCCGCTCGAATGTCAACACTGATGGATGCGACACAGTATATGCTAACAATATTACATTCCTGAGGTGGACAGTGGACAACGGAGATGACTCGATTACTCTGAAGCAGAATTCTACTAACATTTATATTGGCAACTCCACCTTCTACCACGGAGAGTCGATCGCTATCGGAAGCATTGGGCAGTATCCCGGGCAGATTGAGATCATCGAGAATGTTACGGCTGAAAACATAATTGTGCACAAATCGGAATTTGCCGCAAGAATCAAGACATGGACTGGTCTGAACAAAGGCTACCCTCCGAATGGCGGTGGTGGTAAGGCTTTCCAATGACTCAATTGCTGTCTTTGGTCCTGACTCTTGTTACAGGTGGCTTCGGCTATGCCAAGAATATCACCTTCAAGAACTTTACACTTGATAGGGTTGGGCAGGCATGGGCTATCATCCAGTGTACGTCGTATAATGGTATGGATGGTGGCTGCGACACATCAAGATTCCAGGTAAGCAGTGAGATCTACGCACACAACGATTAGTGATGAGGTTGACCTGTACCATAAAGGTTCGAGATATGTACTGGGGCGATTCATCGGGCACCATTACCGGTGAAAACATTGCAACTCTTCAATGTTCAGCAGCTGCTCCTTGCACTGATGTCACGCTCTTCAACAATCAGCTGTTAGCGGCCGACAGCAACGAGCCTGTATCACGCTACCTTTGCGACAATGTTGTTAAGCCACAAGGCTTCAACTGCACCGGCCCATGTGATGGAAATTGTCCTAGATAATACGAGAAGAGGAGCCGGCTTTTCAATGAGAGCGTGCAACACTCAAAAAGGGGCAATCTGTGTTCTGAGAGCATTCATGGATGTTCGTGTATTTAGCCAGTATTAGGATGTTTCATGACTGCAAGGCAGCACGACTTGTCTTCTATAGCTACCTCTTTAACCAGCTCATTCGACGTCACGTAATGATAAGATTTTTGCAGAGGAGATCTACAGTCGCTGCTATTGGGAGTGTGTGATCGTCTTTAACTTCCCCCTTTCCGCCTCAGAACTCAAGCCGCTTTACGAGTCTAATCGGTTTCAACGTCGTAGTTCTTGCAAAGACGTCGACATTTTCGATACAGCACTCCCACACGTCACCAGGCTTTGCCAATCCAAGAGAAGCATCTAAAGAGTCTGGACGCTGCATAGCCATGTTCATGCCCAATTCCTGGCATAGGACTCCCAGCGTGCGATGGGTGACTGTATGTGCAGGGGCGCTGAAGACGGTCGCGTGGAAAATGGTGAATGGTAGGGACGTCTCTCTATAGTGGAATGCGCGGAACAGTAGCATCGAAGCCCAGAACTCTTCAGAGCGTGCTTTCGTCAACATGATGAGTCTCTCGCGCGTCCCTAGAGCTGTCATGATGTTCTTCAGGTTCGCTATGTTGAAGGGAAGGAACGCTCTTTCTACGCCGTTGTCTACTGTTGTCAAGCTTTTGCCTATGCGTGCTTCTTCACGCAAGGCAGCTTCAATCTGCCAGTGCACAATCATGTCACCGTATCTGCGCAACGGGCTTGTTACCTTGCCATAGAAGTCCATACCGAGGACCTTATGTTTCAAGGGTGCAGAGCTGAGCACGTTGACACCGATTTTCCGCATGTATTCAAGGCCAAGGTTGAGAGGGTATATACCATCATTCTTTTCTGCGGCAGGCATGAGAGTCTCGTGGAGGAACACGTCTGGATCATCCTGAGTGTTTGATGGGATTGTGCCACGGTAAAGCATTGGTATTTGGCGTTCGGAACACCACGATCCTGCTACTTCACAAGCTAGCAGCATCATTTCCCTTACCAACATGTTAGCAGGACCGACAGATGGCTTGAACCAGTTGTCTTGAGCATGAGTGTGCATGCGAATGACGGGGTCACCTTCCACAGTCCGAGAACCAGCCCGGTATGGTGGCTCCCATTTTAGCCCATCTTGACCCCAACGCTGCCATACATTCACTTCTGGTTTTTGCGAATCTAGGAAGACGCCACCAGCTGCCTTGCGTGAGTTGAATCGCTTGATCGACAAATCTCGCAGAAGTCTAAGTTGGGTCACCTGGTCTATAGACAGTGATGGGAGAGCACTCTCACGAGGCTTTTCGGGTGGTATTTGTCCGCCTACCGATAAGATATTTTCATGCCCAAGCTTGACAACAATGTCTCCAGACCCTTCGACGAAAACACGATCCAATTCGGAGGGTGTCAAACGAATGACATTACGTACGATGCCGTTTCTGATTCGCCGTTCAGAAACCACTCCAGCAGGGTCAAACTTGGCGCTGAAGGTTAGGCAGGGTCGGTCTCGCTCGAGAGAAAATAGCTCATCTGTGGACCACCTGGGCATCATCATGTAAGTCCGCTCCGGCATATATATACTCTCACCCATATGACGCGCCATTCTGGCTAGCGGATGGTCGCTATGAAAGAACGCTGTAGGATTGGCAATGTGGATGTGCACCCAGCAATCCCCGTTCGTGCCAGGCTCTACACTTATTCCATCATCAATTTCGTGCGCAGAGGCACTATCGATACAGAAGACAGGGAGATCAGCCCAATCGTGCCTCAGGTCAGCCATGGAATCTTGAAGATCGTGGTTTCCCCTCATACTGACAAGACTACCCATTAAAGTCTGGAGGGGTTTTGATTGTTGACTAGAGGGTAAGAGAAGGTATGGGTCGAATTTGATCCTGTTTTCATACGGAAGTATTGTGCCGACTTCTTGAAGAAAGAGATATCCGGTCCGAATTGAAAAATCGTGGTCCTTGTACAGACCAGTGGCCTGCAGAATGAGTGGCGGTAGAGCAGAGAGGCTTGCATGTCCTCCAAAACTATCGGCACACGCCCAAGCTTCTAAGAAGCGAAGTACCTCTTGCTCCTTTCGGGTGAACACAAGTGTTGTTGTCAACTTGACGCTTTCACTATGGGGGAGCAGTTCCCGCTTTATCTTGCTTGGCCCAATAGTCCCACAATGAGTGACATCTCGAGTTTGGCGGCTCTGCATGACGATATTTCGTGCTTTGTCAATAAAGTTGTACAGCGTTTCTGCGCCAGTTGCCGGCTGGTGCTTCCTAATTTGGGCAGAAGTCATGGCAGCTGTTACAGCCAAGTCGTCCTGCCAATGGCGAACCCAATCCCGCACGTGGTGCACCATCTGAACTTGAGACTGTGAACGGATCTGCAAATGGCCGGTGGCCCGGAAGAAGCGAACATCGAATCCAAAAGCGAAACCTGCATTCAAAAGGGAGCGTTGAACAGTGTACAGCGCAACCGGTGACAATTCATCGGTAGGCATCTTAAGTAAGGTGGATGCTACGCCATGCAATGTCCCATATCGTAGATCTGTGTCGTGGGCTAATATAAAGTGGGCATTATCAAGGGCACTCGCGTTCTTCCGATAGAGCTCCAGACTTTGTCCATGAAAATGGGTCATCCGGTTAATCAAAGATCGACTGATGTGCCGCGGAATGTGTAGTTCATCAACGCTCATCCGTTCAGCAAGCTCTTCAAGTTCTTGGCCATCTTTGGGATTGGGCAAGTATGGTGTTATCTTCTCAAGCTCGTCAGTACTGACGAAACTTGCATGGGCAAACAGCACTCTTGTATCCCGGCAGTGCCTCCAGCGGCCGTGTATAGTAAAGAACTGGCCAATGGCGCCATTTAAGATGTGTCGTACGTATATTGCTATAGTATTGTTGCCATCAGCATTAAACCCTCTAAGCTCTACCAGCATACCAGGTTTGAGCATCCGATCAGAAATAGGACCAGCCACGTTGATGTCCCCATGAGAAGATTGAGATAACATATCTCTGACTTCAGCGGCCTCCTTTTCGGCATCATACTCCAACTCTCGTTCACTACCCTCTTCACCTGTGCGGGAAAGGAAGTTGAATTGCCCATCTGGGGCGATGTCTACCGGCATTGGGGGCCTCAACTCATGGCTATGCTCAACATCCCATTGCGCGCCGTGCCGTTCTTGCCAACTACGAAGTTGTTTTCGAATTTGGGACTCTGCTGGTTTGACTGAAGAGTTCTGGGGTGCAGTGTCTAACTTTAAAGCAGATGGCGACCTTTGTGGCAAGTAGTCCACATCATCCGCAGTATTTGCGTGAGCAGATGACTCCTGCCGCTGTATCGCGGAGGTGTGGAAACAATCGACGCGGTCAAATCGTTTGCCGTTTCCCAGAGACGTCAAGGCTGTGCTATTACGCCATCGCAGAGAGTGTGTATATCCTTGTGGCTGCAGTACATTGCCCTTGAACGAGGAAGTTGGAGATAACCATCCCTCAGCACCAGTAGTAAAGCAAAACCCCTTTCTGCGGACTTGGTTGGTATCCCAGTCCGAGTATGCATTGATTGCTCCTGTGCTGTCTAACAGCGGGGGTTGGAGGTCTTTGCCATCGCCGGTGCGACTGACAGTGCACGCGATTGGTTCATGCAGTTCTGATATAGTAGGAGTTTGCGTTTTGCGCCTTCCTAACCATAACGATGAGAACCTATGTCTCTCTTTTGAAACCTGCTCTTTACGGGTATCTCGAATGGATGTGGGGTGGTAGTTGTTCCGTTCGGCGATGATACGATGAGAATGCACTCGTGCGCAAAGTTGGCATAGTATGCAGACGTATTGGGCACCGCGAGCGCCAGCGTTCGAGGCTGCCAAATGGGGTCGCATGAACGTTCACTGAAATGGACTTCAATTATATGTACTGTACGCCAGCAGTTACAATATTGGATTTTTCTCACGGTAATTTGATCGAGTAAACTCATGACTTGCGTTGTGCATTAGACTGCTATATCATGACGAGGACAATATAGTTACTAGTGCACGGGCCTCATACCTCCGCGGTACCGGATATGAGCCTGGGTTCTCATTGAAACACCGTTCCAGTATTTGTTACAAGCAACGAAGAGCTGACAGGGTTGTCAAAGTCCAACATCAGATAAGCATCAAGTTAGTTATTGACATAGAGGCCAAAGCTGGAGTAAACACGATATCAGTATGCAACTCCTCTGTGAAGTACCAAGGACAAGCGCAAGATCCGTGAGCGCTACCCTAAGACGGCTACTGCATCAACAGGAGAGATCCTCATAAGATACATATACTGCGATCTCTCTTGGCTTTATCCAGTGTGATAGAGAAGCATAATGCTGTAGTGACCGCAAAAACTTACTTTTGGACTTGGTGACTTCCTCTGAACCCGATCAATAACCAAAGACAGGCTATGCGATATACAGAGTAGCGCGATGATCCAGGGTTAGCAATTTGTGCTGAACTATAGCTCGGACCCTTCCAGGACACCACTTTCCACTTCGAGCGTTTGGTTCTAGATGTCTGTTATTGGCAATGGCCTTCTTACTCTGGACAGGTCTCTTTACCGTCCAACCAGCTTCTTCTGTCTCATCTGGATATAATGAATTTGTAAGCATATGATGCACCTTATCCCGCAAGTCTTTCTCATCATGGCGTCACTGTTTCTACTTCCATGTCCTGTCAAACTTACAATCTAAAGGGTTCTTGATCGAAGCCTAACCAGGATAGGCTGAAGACGAGACTGAAGACGAGACTGAAGACGAGACTGATATGGGAAGAATTCTCGTTTCGTAGCAAGGTTTAAATTTGGAAAAGACAATTTTCCGTTTGCACATTCTATCTAAAAGCTCCAGCCACAGGCCAATGTTGTGTATCTACTCTTTACCTAGCAGCTTGTGCCCCCTTCCAATAGTTTCTCAGTACAGATCTAGTAGTAGATCGGGTTGTTCTTATCACTCAAGTCAAAGACCACAGCGGAGTGAGGTTTGGCACCACCACGATTAGCAAACTCACGTTGAAAGTCGATCGAGCGGTTGAAGTTGAGCGAACCATCTTTGTTTATGTCAATGTATAGCGCCTTGTAGTCAGCTGGAGTATTGATAAGACCAATATCGCCGGTCTGCAGGAAATAGTCTGTCACGACAATATGCTTTCGGTCTGGAGTGATTTTGATGTAATGAGGGCCAATGGTGGGTTGATCCTCGTCTGGATCGTCAAGTCGCTTAACATTGTTCAAGTCAGAGATGTCGAGAGCAGCAATATGATCGGCGGTAGTTAAGGTGACTACTCGGAGTAAGTAACGTCTGTCTAATATTGACGAGATCTTGGACTCTTACAGTAAGCAAATTTCCCGTCGTGACTGATGTCGGAGTAGATGGCAATGGTGTCTCGAGCTTTAGGTCCAAGGTCATAGAGGAGCTTTGCAACACCTTGCTTCCCATTGGCATCAGTCTTGAAAGGATATATAATCCAGACTTGGCCAAGGTGCACTGCCGTTGCAAGTGCGGCGGAGTCTTTGTTGCCGGGGATGAATTTAACATCTTGGATGCCGCCGCCCTGTGTTGAAAGTCAGTATATTTTCAGTTGTCCTATATTATGAGCAGTCAATGTATTTACGTTTGGAATAGTAATCGTGTTTAAAATCTTGCGGGAGGCAAGGTCCCATAAGCGAAGTGTGTTCGCGTGCTGGATGCTGACGCTAGGCTTGAGAATCGAGATTGGCGTAACAAAGTCAGAGGTCAGGATCAGATTCTTCTCCCAGTCAATGCTGAGGCCATGAGGAGAGAACTGCTGGGCAAGAATGCCAAGCGTGCCGTCCACATCTTCTGGCCACTGATGAATGATGTTGTATTCAGCATCAGTCTCAATGAGACGGCCAGGCGAAGTCCCCACGGCCGAGCCCATGTAGGTAATGAAGAAGCCACCATCTGGCTTTGGGCGAACCTCGTCAGCGATTGAAACAAGAAGGGCACGATCACTCTTCTTGAACGTGGGGTTATATGGGTCTTCTACGTCGAAATAGTACCCAGTATCCTGAGTCTTCAAGAGAGAAAGAAGCCCGCCTCCCCAGATTGTCTTGCCGTCAGTAGAAACACCTGGGTAACAGTCAGCTAGTGGACTCTAGTTGCATCGTATACGACTTACCCGAGTGGTGGGGGCTGTTTCCTGATGACGGAACATCCACAACACGCAAGAGCGTGCCGAAAGTATCATCGTCAAGGCTGTACGAGGCCAGGAAGTCTGCATGTTGGTTGTCACCAGCACCAACCCAGAAGTACCCGATCTTCTTGGATTTAATCTCACTACCCTCCCATGGTGGACTAGGTAGCGGCGGTGTTGGCAGCTGCAAGATTGGCAGTGGAGGAGCATTGGAAGAGAGAGGCTCAGTCACTCCAGGGATGCTGGGGATAAGGGGAGGTAAAGAAATTTGAGGAAGTGCACTTGCGGAGCCAACGAAGGCAGCCAGACTAAGTGCGAGTACTGACATGGTGAGAGCTTAGTTCCCAAAAATGCAATTCAAAAGGCTTGACAGGGTTAAAGATGTGCTGGAATGAGCAGCTTTGAGCAAGTTTCCCAGAATATATATACATACCCCGACTCATACTGCATCTCACCTAGCCTGTCTTTACCTCACTGCTTTTGACAGAAGCGAATTAGACAATTCTGCGATCTCATTGCGTGCGTTACACCAAAGGCATTATAAGACAGTAAGAAGATGCATCATTCAGTGGCCCTGCCTGCCGGAATGTCGACTTCTCCAAGTCAAGAGCTTTGATTGGGCGAAATCTTGAGGATGTAAAGGTTGCACCGACACACTTTCGATAGATGCAACAGTCTTGCATGAGTAACATACATTACGCCGAGGATGACCACAGGCTCCAACCACCATCAACTGAATCATTAGCGTGAGACGACCAACAGGAGCGATCATGAGGTTTGCTGGTAGAGCCTGTTGTATTGCGTACATAGCTTCGTAGAGCTCAAGTCTGCTGTTCCTGGAAGACTCGATATCTCACCCAGACTCTCTCGCCTCTCCATATGGTACGATTGCGCTACCATCATGACCCGTCGAGAGATCAAAGACTTTTCGGTTTTTATAATTAGGTCTAGCCATCGCAGCCCGTCGCCAGGCAACAGATACAGAATCACAACTATATTGAATCTGATTATGCAACAGTCATCAAGATCAGATGTTCAATCGAGACTTCCATCGAGCAAATCTTTCGGACTCGTGCAACACAGACTTTTCCGTTGGTCCAGCAGTGGCTAAGCGACCATAAAGGTCTCTCCCAGGCTTGGGAGGCCCAAAAGCAGCCAGGGGTTGATGCGGTCTCATGCCGGCAGAGCAATAACGCATTGCTAACAATCTAGGTATTGATGCCGTACCCTTGCAGTGGGATCTTCGTCAAGCGGTTGATAGAGTCGTGATAAGAGCAGCAATCGCGTCATGCTTCGTGTTGCAAATATCGCTTGGCGGTCTTGAGATGTGTATCTTCTGGGTGACAGGAAGGGTGAACCGAATGTGTTCCTGGCAAAGATCGGCACCGCCAAGGGAGATATAAGGCATGATGTGAGGCGAACTGCAGGATCAGTCCAGTAGAGCTTCCTGAAGGAGAGGGAGGTGGTGGAAAGGCGCCAGGGTATGGCGTTCCAGCCTCCTGCGAAGACATCAACCTTAAAGATAAATTAATAAGATAGGAATGATCTGCCTCCAGGGAGCTTACGCGCTAAGAGAGTTCGATCACTGAAGGCAGACTCATCACACACACGGCTTGTGCGGAGAATTGGACAGCTATAGCCTACTGTCAATACTCAACGTTGCCTGCCCAGTCTTACATGAGCAGCGCGATTACCTTGGGAAGCCATAGGATTAATCATGCCGCAGTTACTTGTTCAACGAGATATCAAAGCCTTCGATCTATGTCATGAAGAGAATAGTTGGTCTCGTACACACGTGGATGCTCCAATCAGTCATAGAGACGTGATAAGACGACAACATATGCGAGCTTGCCTCGCTAGCAGCATAAGGGTGCAACGGGGCGCCAGATGTTTAGGCTAAGGTACGGGAATGGATATCCAGATACAACTGTTTTAGCTATTCAGATGCAAAATGGGAGCTAAGTGCTAAAAAGGAAAGGCTCGTTCTCACGTCTTGCCTTCTCTCTCCATCTTCATTCATGAGAAGTCCATCTTTATGCGAGTTCGTTCCCGCCTTTGGCACTATTTTTGTACTCTATAGTATAACACTTTCGATCCCATTCTCCTTATGAACCATATCTACCTAACGCATGATATACTTTAGCCACGTTTACAAATAAGACAAAGATGACAGCAGAATGGTAGTAAATTGTAGTAGAGGTGAGGTGGTGATGACTTATCGGTCTCCGTCTTTTGCAGAAAGGAGACGGGGGAAAGGAAAAGCTTCAGAGCGAGCCTTACCTTTTTCGTAGTTAGCCAATGCATTTGTATCTGAACATAGTCTCCCCGAGGCACGATGCAAGAAACGGCCCCGCAAAGTTATTATTTGACAATAGAAGTGGGCATAAGGCAGTGTTACCATTCTCCACTGCTGGAAAGACGCAACTAGCGCAGAAAGCCGCCACAAGCTCTCCCTCTGCCCACTTCAATGCGACAAGCATTGCCAAGTCTTTGAGTCAAGCGGTGATGTCGCCATCGACCTCACAAATTATATCAGTACCTTAGGCGGCGCCATTAACGATGATTGTAAAGTCAATGTCAATCATCCCACCCAAACAACGCAGCCACTCGAACTAGCACATGCCCGTTCATGGCATGGCAACCGCTTGGCATGCTGCTCCGTCATGCCTTGTACGGGTGTTGATCGACATGGCGCTCTCTTAGACCGCATCCGCCTGCAGGGAAGCCTCACACGCCATAACCTCCCAATAATGCGTAGAGTGCGGAGTCACTACCAGCAGTCATGTATCCAAAGATCACCTTCGGCGCAGGGGATGATGTGATTACCCTGGGCTCCCTCAACCTGGCGCCTGGGAATCTGCGGATAGCAGTGCCAACCCGGCGCAACATCGCGAGGTACCGACGTCAGACTTAAGCAGTTGCAGCTATAAAATCCATAGACCCTGTGGCCTGCGACAGCATAACTCTGTCCCTCGTCTTCGTGTCTCTGCTGTTGCTCACCATGAAGATCTCTGAATTGATCTGGGTGTTCCCTGCGCTTAGCACCCTTGCGTATGGTGCTCCCAGCTCTCCAGGGCGATTCCAGGAACTCCCTACAACATCTGGGTCAAAGCACTTACGCCCGGTTCTTGAAAGGCGTCAGTCCCGAAGTGGATTCGCTGATGGCGAGCCATTCGACGGCAAGGGCAAAGGCGCACCCTTCTCCGGTCAGTCTCCCAAGTGTACTGATCTTGGAAACATATGCTGACTTGTTCACAGGCGGCACTAACCGTGAACTCGACCTGCAAAACCCTGACAACCTAGGCCAGCAGTCAACTGATAGCGGCGTCGTGGTAAACCTGAAATGGAGTTTCTCCGATTCCAAGACTCGTCTACTCAATGGCGGTTGGACCCGTGAGCAAGTGGTTACAGACCTGCCAGCCAGCAAAGACATTGCGGCGGCCCGCGGGTCGATCCGTGAACTCCATTGGCATCGGGTTGAAAGTCACGAACCTTGTTGGACACACGATGAGCAAACAATTCTGACATTCACTCACTGTAGGCTGAATGGGGATTCGTGTATGCAGGGCAGGTGGCTGTCAGTGCCGTCGATGAGAATGGCCGTAATCAGTATGAAATCTTGAACGAGGGTGACATATGGTACTTCCCTAAAGGCGAAGCGCATACGGTTCAGGGCCTGGCTGAGCAGAACGAGTATCTGCTTGCCTTCGACGATGGCGACTTCGATGCCTCTGGAACTACCTTCATGGTCGATGATTGGATCACGCATACACCTAAAGATATACTGGCTCGCAACTTCGGTGTTGACGCCTCGGTCTTCAAAAACGTACCCTCGCCAAACCCATATATCACAAACGCCACTGTTAGTACAGAAGGGATTGATTCACCGAATGGCAAGCTTGAGGGTAACAGCTCCTACGTATACCACGCCAGCCAATTCGCACCGACTGAAGTCCCGGGCGGTGGAGGTACAATTCACACTGTCGACTCCCGCAACTTTCCGGTCGCAAAGACCATAGCTGCATCCATTGTGACACTCAAGCCTGGAGCGCTGCGCGAATTACATTGGCATCCGAATGTAAGCATACCACTTCGCAAAGGATCGATCAGAGGCGACACTAACACATACGTGTAGGCTGAAGAATGGCTGTACTTTGTTTCCGGCAAGGCCAGAGCCACCGTTTTCATAGGCGGTGCCACTGCCCGTACCTTCGATTTTAGTGCTGGGGATACCGCGGTTTTCCCAGACAACGCTGGCCACTATGTGGAGAATACTTCCAATCAAACTCTTACTTGGATCGAGCTTTACAAGAGTGATAGAGTGGTTGACATAAGTTTGACGCAGTGGTTGGCCCTCACGCCAGTGCCAATTGTTGCTCAAGTTTTGCATGTTGACGAGGAGGTTGTGAGAAACTTGAAGAAAGAGAAGCAGGTCATCATTGCCTAGGCTGGTTAGCAAAGTCTGTTCCACAAGCATGCTATGAGACAAGCTTTTGCGGTAATCTGTATCAGAACACGTAATCTCGAGTACATAACTCAATATACTAATTCGTCTGAGATCTTATTTGTTCACTCCGATGCCTTTATGTCTATAGCCAACGACCATATGTTCTTGTATTGTTGCTTAGCGATATGCATGTGGACAGACTTGATCAAACCCACATATTATGAGCTTTGTACATCAAAGCCCTAGTAGAACTTTAGTCACTACAACTTTACAGCAGCTGATATGACCAGGATTGGCATCACTGGGTATCGACGGCCAGACGTTGAGTATGATACGACGTTGCTAGTCCACAGCTTTGAATATCATAATTTGAACTGTATGTTTCGAGACTATAGGTTCAAAAGTGACACAATCGGTTCGAAACAGCATGTTACGTTTATTATTGGTCTTTACAGGGATAAATCTGTTGGCTGGGTCTCTAAGAGATTACACAACTACTATTTTTTTTATTATTACTAGGAACATCATTTTGATGTTCGTTCTCTCACATGATGATTTACCCGTCTGCAGCATTTGCACTGTTCAAAAGCCCTAAGATATAAACATTTGATATTCTCAAACAATCGCTTGATGATCATGCAACAATCAGAGACTTCAGTTCTTACAACTTAATTCAGATGCTCTGATTTTACTGCAATCAAACCTGGTTCTAGACCTTTGCCTTTAGGGCCTAAGTCATGGAATATTGTACAAGAGAAGTGCGTGTGTAAGTATCTAGTTTCTTTTTTTCAAGTTCTGATACGACATGTGTCGATTTAACACATCAAAACATCAATCTGTATCGTTATCATAAGGTTCGATGTTTAGTCTAATTCCGTTTATTATACGTATAACAGGTTGTATATTCTGAGATTCTATTGGAAATAGCGATACTGGTTTTGTCTTCCACTGCCAACAATAATCGCATCAGAGCAACATGTTAGTACCCTGGTATCTCTATAATTAAATTATCCATCGCTATACGAAATATAGATAGTAGACAATTCATTCTAGATTTAACACACTCTAAAAAATTATGTAACAATCAGATAACGGTTAGAGACCAAAGCTCTATCCAACCCAACAGAATCAATAGATGTTCGGTCTAACAATAACTGATCTCTACAAAAATCTGTTCCAGTGCTCATGGGGAAATATCTTCATACAACGTAGGAAAGGGAGTCCTCTCTAAAGCCTATGGGCCAAGTTATTCCATTTTGTCATCGAGTATATTTTCCAAACCCGTGCCGAGCTATCTTGCTCAGTTTGTTTATCAAGACATTTATAGACCGATGGCCATCCACACTCCGAGTTTTTATATGTGCAAATCAACTCGAGAAGCAAATCTGGATTTTTCTCCAGTCAGCTTGCTACCGAATTCTGACTTCACTTGTGGTAATAATCTCATTATATCGTCACCCAAGTCACCTCATTTAGTGTACTTGGTATCATGTAGTTGATCATTGTTACAAGACATCCTGTACTACGTTACATTTGGGATATCACTTGATTACATAAGAATCAAAAAGAGCTTACTTTCTTGATGCTGGCCGTGTGCCAAGTAGACCTGTTATTCTATATGGTAGTATCATCATTACGCCATTTGAACCGCACCTGTGGATCATACTCCACGTAAGTGGCTATTTTCCAGCAGGTATTCGATGTTTGATATGAATTTCTTGTAACGCTTACATTGAACAGATACTATAGAAGGACGTATAAGTTGTCTTTTATAACACAGTCGATGCGTCGAGTGATATCCCTATTGATATAGACGGACTGCTCTCCTGTAACCGCTATCTGTAGTCAGTGGAATATTGTTCTAAATAAGAAAAGTTGAAGAAATGATACACACAATTTTTGCTCACTATAGAATGTATTACGGCTACTTCTCCTCCTTTCAGTGGTAAGTCATAGACGCTTTAGGGTAGAAGCTTTTTTAGTCGCGAACTTTCCTCAGGAAAGAATTTTGCATCGTGTGTTGCCTTAAACCCTCTAAAAATCTGCCATCTCTACGGACAAACGATCATATATCTCATGTTCGGATGTCTTAAATGTATCGTCGCCTATCTCTAGTAATGTATAAGCGATTTTTTTGATAGAAAACTAGCTGAGAGCAGACTCAGTTTTCCAGCCAAGATACTCAAGTTGTCTAGAAATGTACGCATTCGCTAAGGGCTGATATTCTAGTTTCGAATTGTCTGTGCATTCGAATCTTACGCTTATGACCGAGGGGGAATGTAACGTTTTTCAGGTTGAAGAAGTATTGAGATTTGAGAACAATGAAGCACCAGCACAGTTTGTATTGAACAAGCCTATCATAGATCAAATGAGAAACATCTTGCAGTAGGGCGAATCATCATAGCTGAACAAGCTGGAGCTATATGTGGCATGTTAAAACTTATACACGTACGATCAAAAGTAGACTGACTGGTGGTTCTCAGGCCGGAGCGTGTAAGCTTAGCTAAAACGTTACGTAGAACGTCATGTGATCAGATTTGTGTAACATCAGAACGCGAGGTATTTACAAAGCAAGTGGAGAGTCTAGCTGTTGCTCAACGAAGAGATATATACCTATCTATGGGATTAGTAGTCAGATTCGCATTAACGCAATTTAACTTCCTTCATACCACTTACTTTGTACTTCAGCTGTGAATGTCTTATAGCAAAGATCACAGTATTGAGAAAGACTTGAAATGATCATGAATTACTATCGATTTACAATTGAAAGCATGAAGGCATCTATCAAAGCTTAGCCTGTTCCGTGTCACTAATATCAATAAACATACTACCATTAACAATGTCTCCAGAGCCTAGAGCAACAGTTTTACAACGTATATCAAAAGTTTAGCACGAATTTCTTGCCCTCCTGGTCATACCTTGCCTGCATTTTTGCTGATCAGATTTTACGACCTTCACTTCAATCTTTGATCATTCTACCATGTATCTCTAAAGGGACATCAATGTGAAACAGTGTGATTGGCCAGATTGTATCAGTCGTCAAGAAAATTTTTTACGCAACCTATTGAGGCAGAAAATGTATCACCATCTTCAATCAACCGTATTATCTTGTTGAAGATAAGGTGCCCACCTCCCTCGCCCAACGATGAGGAAGTCTCGTTATTCGTGTCTAAGCCAACAAGAGGAGTGGAAGTCTTCGAGATATGGAAAACTGACCCACAGTCAACACTCGATTGACAGAGTTTGACTTGACATAAACATTGATCACTATATGGCAGCCATTGTTTAGGTGCATTATTACAAAAGAATTTGCATCTCTTACATCACTATGGGCTTGTTAAAAAAACTTAGGGCCTGTACGGTTGCTTCATTTTGAACTGGCCAGATCAGCTCCAGATGGCCTTGTGTGGAAAGATTGGTGGCGTACAGAGTGGATCCAGATTGCTAACTAGCGTATTGCCATACTAAGCGATCTGGAGGTTTTCAACCGGGCACCGTAAACGTGCTCCAGATCATCCAAAATGGACGACGACTTTAGTCAGCAAGGTTTTTGACTTCAGCGCTCTGTTGAAGGTTGTTGGTCATCGTGGTAGCTAGCACCAATCTGTTAGCCATTTATCCTGTGAGTCTGTGTATACCTAAACGATCGATAGCGATTTTTACACCAAAAAATCTGTAACGATCGATAGCAGGGGTTATTAAACGATCGTTTGAAAATCCTGTATACCTTATCGAAGGCCCTTAACGATCGATATCAGTAGGTGGTCCGGCATACCTCTCTAGGTATGCTAAGCGAGCGTTTCCTTATTCCACCTCTCGAGGTGCAATAAGGCCGTCGATAGAAGTCACATCGTGCTTCTTATGGATTAGCACCTTCCTCGTTGCTATTAGCTCTATATACTTGTGTACTATACAAGGACACTTATGTAATCTGCCAGTATGATCATAGGTTAGCGTCGTCAAAATCTCTTAACGATCGATTTGCGGTATATAGGCTCCACTTTTCCAGCAAAACGGTCGATTGGCCTATCGATCGTTTGGCTTATCGACGGAGGTCCAAACGACGGAGAGGTATACAGAGCCTTATCCATCAATTTAGTTACTTACTTGTTTGTTATGGACTCTAATTTCCAGATCTTGCAATGGTAACCCCCGCCAGCTCAGCGACCAATGCTAGCGGTGGATGGCCCCCCTTTAGATCCGACTCTTCGCGACAAACCAAACCGCACCACGTTGTCTTGGACCAACCAAATGAAGGAGGAGCTGATCAAAGCGA